>CAJUYH010010057.1:0-12839 GCA_910591685.1 Galerucella tenella
ATATATATATATATATATATGCGTACGTGTGGATTAAGCTAAAAAATAATACCCACCCTGTCAATTTTTCATTTCTATTTATATTTTTATTTAATGTTTCATTGATAAAAATTAATTCGAATAATTAATAATAAAATTTTTCCAACGTCTTGTGCAATGGATAAAACGTACGGTTGACAATGAGAATAAGTGAATAAAGGAATAAATGATAAAGAAAATTCCCAATCTGTTGTATTGTAACTTGGTATTTTTTTTTTTTTTTGCAACTAAAGAATTGAACATGAGAATATAACGATGAGCTTCGTTTCCTGTTTCCGGCCGTCATCATGATTTTCGCCCCGTCAATTCCATTCTTCCATTATATATATTCGACTAACGTCATAATATACCAAATATCCCATTTGTTGATACCCAAAAAAAATAAAAGAATAAAGTGAAAAAAAAAATCACAACGCCCGAAAATAAACAATAAAATACTATCTGATTTATTTACAGAAATATTCGCTGCAAAATCATCATTGGAACTTAAAAATACATTTCTCATATTCAAATTACCGTACACCCTGTATCCTATGCGCGCGCATAAACTACTCGGGGATTCCCATACTTGTCTACACTTGCATTTAAATTATACCGCAACCAGACTGAATATTCAACGGTAATATATCAATGTGGGTATTCAATCAAAAGGAAATTTCATGAAATACATAAAAATACGATCCATTTTATTATAATTATTCAAAATGGAGATCAGCATAATTTTCAAAATAATAATATATTAACTTATTTTGAAACTATGATTTACTCAAGTCACATTTATATACATCGATCTCTAGTTTCTGACCCAGAATAAAAATAATAGATATTTCATTCAAATATAATAATGAAAATTTCATATCAATATAATGTTATAACATGATCAATATATCAATTGTGAGAAAAAAAAATAGTAACTTACCCAAGTCATGCTCCTCCATAGACTAGACGTTAAAATTCGTCTCTACGTCTATATGTATAAACCATTTGAAGGCGCGGCAATTCCACAACGATTGGCAATCCAAGATGTTGGAATCCAGGATTTTCGCACGTATTTCCAACATCGTATATACGATTCGCGTAATCCCGAGTGGCCGCGTACACCCCCTTCATCCTCCTTTCCACTCCACCCTCACAACCACCCTCTCACCTATTGCGTCGTTCACCCAAAGTGAGTCTCGTCGGACTCGCACATTGGCGGTGGCTCTCGAGATTTCTTCTTCTTCCTTTCTGTGAAAAGAAAACGGAATTGAAATCGGCTTTTCGAAATTGCACGTCTGCCATCCCATGGGGAAAGAGAAATGCAAACACACAACTGCCCCCATGTTTTTGCTGTTACCGTGTGATGTACATTTGTATATATGTATACATGGTAGATATATAAACATGGTATAGGGCGACGAAAAAATTCAACGGATATAGATGGCGAAATATATAGTGACTGTGTCAAGACAACTTATAGAAATCGAAAAGGAGAAAACGAAAAATAAGACGACATGGAAGACGTTGAGGAAGAAAAAAAAATTCAAGCGCTCACTCTGTATACCCTCTATTACAAACACGCTTTGGAAATATAAGTATATACAGAATATCGTTACTTTGAGGATTTCAACCCCTCAATTCTTTCGACCAAAGTAAACGTAAAGCCTTGTACACAATTCCGATATGATGTCTTTGATGGTGGAGTAAACATTTTTTAGGGGGCGATTCGACAGCCGATCATATAACTGTTGCGTGGGAATAAAAATATATTTTTTTCCTTTCAAAACTTTTAAAAATCTGCTGATAAAAGAATGTATAGAATAATAATCGTCATTATTATCGTTTGGCACGTAGTGACAACAGGAGTATATTCGGCTAGTACATATATGAACAGGTTTTTTTTTTTTCTTTCAAATGGTTAACGATGTGTCTATCTATTTTTCTTCTTTCGGTCCATTCATGTTCAATATTATTTGTGCAATCTTAACAATGTCTCAACTACCTAATCGCAAATCCCATCTGTTTTTAATTTTAATGGAGTTATATGATAAAATATTACTGTTTCATTTAAATCCGACCTGTGGTGGTATCACTAGTGACGTTTGTTTATATATTTTTGAGCGTGTTCTAACTGAATATTCAATTTATTGCCGTGAGATGATTGCATGTACAATAATTATATTATAAACAATTTGATATCACTGAAAAAAATAATTTGAACGATATTTTTGCAACATTTTCAAGTATTTTATCCACTGTGGATCTTGATGATAGTTCTATTTGTATAAAGACTATTTCCATTGCAATTTCGATAAAGAAATGAATGATATTTCATTCAAATATATGAGATGACAACTAACTCCATCTGAATGACGTATATAAAAGAAATAATAGAATTTTATTTGGTCGTGGAAGGATACGAAACATTCGGATTTAACGTTGGTAAGTTCAACTCAATCGATGATACATGCGAGCAATACATGGTAGAAGCATACGAAAAAATGGTTGATGGTAACATAGGAATCCGTAACGGAGTATCACCAAAATTTCCACTGGATTGCCCGCGAATCTAACACTATTTATGAATTGCAATGAAATATTTTTGGATAATAAATTATTCAAATAACGATTAAAAGAGCATGGTAAGTTCTCTAACAAATTTTTTTTTTCTATTTACACTCCAATTTTTCAGGTGCTTTCACAGCTACAGTTCTAATTTCAGATGCAAATGTATAGAAATAAAATTGTGAATCAGATTCTGGTCCACAATATAACACCATAAAGATGTGGATTTCACATTTTTTTTGTTTAAAATTATTTGGAATGATGCAAGCGATGAAATTTTTTTCGATGCGCCACAACTTCTACAGTTCATTCGCCTCAAAAATGAAATGGAAATACTGTGATCAACAATGCGTTTTGATATCCTTGCGGTATGAATAAAAACCAAATGGACTAGTGGAATTTAATAATTGATATTTCTCAATAGGAGCAAATTAATTTTTAAATTAAATTGAAGAACTTCAAGTGTTAAATTAACTCGTATTTCGTAACGACGCATCATTTTAATCCGTCGGCGACCGTCGGATAAATTCTGAGATGTCGTTTAATGCAAATGTTTGAATAAAAAAATGCTTTCACTATTTATGGCAAAATCAGATGAATATCATTGACATTATTGAATGTTGTTTTTTGTTTCAATCAAAATAAAATTGCTTACCCGAAAATATTCAAATACATTTTATTCTTGGCAGTTATTCCGTTGGCCGTCACCAACGGCTGTTTTATTTTTACACAGGACGCCATTTTTCACTAAATAAAAATGTATTGATTATATTAAACTCAAAATAATAATATTATCTTAGGAGTCGAGAAAAAGAAATTTATTCATCAGTTAATCAGATTAATTCGACAAATATGAAATTATATAGAAATGATTTCTCATGGCGCATAGGACAAATAAAAATTACTATATTATGATACATTTCACATAAAATTTACAGGCAAAAGAAAACGAATATTGTTGACAATCGGTAATACATTGTTCAATTGTAAATTACAAAGTAAATTTGTAACAATTAACAAAACACAGAATTTAATAATTATAATTGAAAGTTAAATATGATGATAAAAAATATCCAACATAACTTTCGAACTGGTTTTCCTTCAACAAATCAAAAATCCCTTGAAAAATAAATCAAGGTATCCAGGATTCACACACAATTCTTCACTACTAAAAAGTCAAACTGATAGTAAATGAAAATCATTCCATGTTACTTGAAAAAAAATAAAAAAATGGACATTAATAAAAAAAGAACGAGAGGAAAATGCAAAGCAGAAGGGAAAATAAGCTCCACCCACCGACGCAGTTTGCACAATCGCAAATGCTCAAAAAAGAGAGTAGGGATAGATGTTAAAGTAAAGAAAAAAAACAGAAAAATATATTTAGAAATTGAAGCCACACCTCTTTCTAATGCAAAATTATAAATATCACACATTTGTCTTAACATTTAATATTAATTTTCGATATTTTCAAAAAATAAAGCCGGACTCATTCAATTTATCGTCAAATTCCTCAAATAATTATATAAATTAATCAAATTAAACACTAATACTTGGATAAAAATTCAATTATTCACGTTTTTTATCAACTTTTATTCCATTTTTTTATTTTATTCACAAACCAAGAAATAATTACTCTTCACTATTTATAAATGTGACCATCAGAATTCTTCGTACACTATCACTTTTCATTCAATCACAGTGTTAATACTATTAACAAAAATCATAAAAGAATCAGTTACAGAAGAAAAAATAATAACAAAACACGTGTTTTTGTCACATTTACCACAACTTTGACACATATCCCAACTATAAACCACTAAATTATCAATGTTCCCCATTGATCGGATTTAAATTTCACGTGAAATAAAGAAAATAAACAGATAAGCATTTAAAACAATTTTTTTAAATAATTCCAAACTGAAAAAAATTTTTTTTTCTCATTTCTAACAATTAAAAATTTTACTATAATGATAAAAAATGATTCGAAATATTATGTGAAACTTTAAAAAATGTGAAGCAGCAGCATCAGTGGCCTGTGATGAACTGAACACTGTACCCCTTCCGTTTAGACTTGCGTGAATACAAGATGGCTTGGTTACATCGGACCAATCGTATGCTACCTTCAAAAAATATCCCTTAAAGAATCTCTTCACTGCACTACCACTACCACTACCACTACCATCACAACTATCATCATAGGCAATAACATGTAGCGTAGAAGAAAGATAAAAAAAAAATATCATCCCTCATTTAAATATTTTCATTTAAATCGTAAAAAAATTTTTTTCTTCCGCAAATTACATGAATTCATATTCATTTCTGATCTGTGTATTGTCAATAATTATTATTTTTGCAATAACAATGAATATTGAGATGAAATTTGATAAAGTAAAAATGAATTTGCAGAATTGCTTAACTGAAAAAGAAAAAAAGAAAAAACGTTAAAAATTTTATTTGGAAAACATGTTGAGAAATTTTCTACAGCAGTCGAAAAAATTCAACTCGATCGTCATCCCTTTCATTTTTTCATATGGGTGAAAAAAGGGGTGCTCGCCGTACCCCTTTTGCAAGGGGTGAAAAGATAAAAAAAAATAGCGAGGGGAACGTCAAATGGGTTGAGAAAATAAAAACGAACATAAAAACTGAGAAACATCTACACAACATTCAATAAAATCAATAAACCAAAAAAAAAAAATAATTTACGATACATTTTACATTGACTGAAATCAGAAAAGAAAAAAACCAACCGACATACTTTTTCCTGAAAATATAGAAAAATGATTTATTAAATTTCGTACATAGACACGTGTTTCGATTATATTTATCAGAATGAAAAATATTTGCACCTACTGGGTGTAACATTAAGTCCATTAATATAGTTCCATACATGTGTTTCAATTTCCAACATCCAAAAACACATATGACATTGTCAGAGTATTCGCGCGTCAGACTAAAGCGCACAGAGCAAGAAAATTCTGCCATCTCTGATCGTGTGTTGACACATCACATTAAAAATCCCCGTCAATAGCACGTCGAATAAAGTGATAGTTATCGATTAAAAAAAATGTCGGTAATATCAAAGCGAAATTACCGACGGCTTTCAGTTGCCGTGGCAGTACAGAAAATTGCCAGTGATACAGATGATAAAATTGAAAAAATGTTATATCTTCTGCATCAATTGAGTCGCCATCCAGCAAAAGACCGCACAAAAATGATTTGAATTTTACCTTGTTAGGACCATAAGATTGTACAAACAAAATACTGAAATTCGACAGCAACAAACTGTCGATTTCCAATGACCATAAACAAAGAATTAATGTTCGGATGCTGTGTTGCCATAAACAAAAAATGAAAAGATACGTTCAGGAATTGATTAAAATCACAAAACACCCAATTGTTTCTTAGATTTTAACTTTTTTTCCATTTCTGCTTTGGGACAACTGTGTCTCCATAGTCGTCAAAGGGTTAAATACAAAGGTCATGTAAAAGTAAACTGCAGTAGCGCTGAAGAAATATAAATAAAAATATTGCGTAAACAGAAAAATTGCACAGCGACACGTAAATAATAACCATTAATAATAAAAAGAATGAGGATTCATATTCGAAAGCATGACAAGCATACGATTCTAGCTATGAATTGACATTCGGATCCTCTTCAGCCGTTGCCAAGATGTCCTGAAAATACATTTTAAAAAAATAATCAGGCTCGTCCAGAGAAATTATTCAGGTTACTCTATTGATCATGTTCCGGAATTGATTTCTCTGGTCCCTACCTAAATGGCCGTCCTATATCATAACTAGAGCCTGTTCCTGCCTACTTACAAATAACAGTCATTTATTCCAGATGAGTTTACGTTACTCAAATATTACACGACCTACCTATCATCCGCATTCGCAGAGACTCTAAATGAGATAAAGAATGAAATATTATCATACATCCAACGGTATGGTAGCAGTTTACCCATTTCAACGATTTACACTCACTCATCACACATATAAATATCAGGAACAACTCTTTGATTAATTTCACACGCTCAAATTAATCTCAGAGCTCATTTCAACAGAGTTGCACCGGGCATCCTGAAACTCTGGTGAACCTAGCCACGAGAATTTCAGGAAAGGAAAATTACCACGGGGTTCTGTGTACTCACTGTCAATATCCCACGATGATAAAAATGACGAAGCTGAAACGGCAAAAAAAAACTCAAACGGGCTAATGACTCAACGCTAATGACTCGACTTTGGTAATAGGAAGGAAATAATTACCCATCTTCTCAATATTAAAAAGGCATTTATGACTCTACTGCGAAAATGGCTTTGATGCACTTCCAATAAAGCTGAAGACTTTATTGAACTTTTAGTAGCTAAAGATACACGCGAAAAGATAAATTCGAAATGATCGCGAAATGCGTGTGACGATAGAAAAAGTACACGAGAGAAGATGGAAAAATTAATTCCTTGGGATGACTCGAAAATAAATGTTTCATTTGAAACAAAGTTGACCTTTAGTAATTCTCGAGAAAAAAGCAGAAAAACTGATTGAAATATTTCCTACATAATGCTGAAATCCCTTGGCATTGAAACCAGTGTCCAAACAACAATAGCGACAATAATAAATCAATGTAAAGACATTTTGTATCATTTGGACAAATGTTTCTTACCATCGCGATACTCTTTTTGCACTTGACAAAATATTTACTAATCTAATCGCGTATTTTATGGAACTTAATGATCTCAATGATCGCAAAAATATTTATATTTCAAATGTACGATAACAAAGGCAACAAGGCAAGAAGAGTCTATGGGGAAGAGAAACAAAACAATATGACAATATTAAAGGATACTCATCAACCAATTTGAAATGTTTCCATGATATTTCAATTGACTGATGGTCGCTGTGCATTTTTCTGTTTATCAATGATGTCAACAAAAACAACAATACAACCGCATATTCTTGCGTCAATTCGGACCTTTCATCCTTCGACGTGATAAGAACCGGAGGGACATGAAACATATAACGATACCAAATTCCATCGTGAAATGATAACTGCATCAATTTCATCCTCCTTTTATTTCACCTCCTCACACTCTTCCTATTTTTCACTTTTAAAATCCACCTGAAAAACAATTGTAATATCATTAATATATGTGTACAATGTAAAATACCGCCATGATATATCGTAGCCAATTAATTGCTGGCTTAAAATAATTCGACAACGATGGTAAAATATTTCATAGCAAAACGTGTAAGTAAATGTATGCAAGTAACAAGAATATAGACAACATAACCTCATTTGATTATACAGAAAAATATTTATACGTTGGTTTATTCTTCATAAAATAATGGGAAAGTATACAAAAATACTTACCACGAATTAATAAACAAAGGGACAATGGGATAACACCATTTTTCACACTGTTGAAATACACTCACTCACAAAACTCAGTGGCATCACTGCAAAAAACACATTCACAATTGTCGCAAGATACTTTTTAATAAGCCACTGTGTTCTTGTACAAATTTTACAAAGGTGTACCGAAAAACATCGATGATTTTAATCAACTTTTGATGAAATAAACCGAACAATGGACATAAACAGACTTGCGAGTTGCCGGCGACGCGAAACAACTGTGGCACACGAGCAGTTGCGCGCGCAGCATCTAGCACTGTATAAATTTGAAAACGGCCCACCGCACGAAAATTCTCATTCATCATCAAATAAACTAACAATAAATAATTAATTACACAAAAAAAGTATGAAACCAATTTCCTCACGGTTAAATACACCGCATCGACTTTGAATCAAACTGCGAATGCATCTATTTCATTGCGCATGCACATAATCATTACGATTGAAGCGCTGTCGAAAATTCCGATTGATAACATATCTATATAAAATTTTTCTTCACGAAACACAGAAATAATCAGCAGAATAGAATACTACTATTATCGACTATTGATAAATTACTCATCGGATATAACATCGACACGAAATAAAATTTTCTATATTATTCAGTAGATGCCATTATAAAATATTTGTATAAATATTTCCTGTATTAGAATTGAAATAAATAAATATGTGACACTAAGGCCAATTTGAAATGTTTTAATGATATTTCAATTGATTGATGGTTTCTCATCCTCCGTAATTATTTAATGTCTTTACATTAATCGTCTAGTAAAAACGGCACCTTTCACCAATTTTCAATGAAAAAAAATCCAAGAATAAGTGTAAAAGCAAATTCTGATTTATCAATGGCATAAAATAAACATAACCTCGCGCGCTACTACTGATTTTTTCCACTACGTGAATCATTCAACAATGTCTTTCGACGCACCATTTCAAATGAATAAAATAAATCAACTTTTCCAAATGAATTTATGATACAATATTCATCATCAATATTCTTAAAATATTCATATAATGCATCGGTAATATTATGACTCTTTTGAGGACATTATGGTTGAAAAAACATTATGAATATTTCCTCTATTTAATTGCAATAGACCGTCAACAAGAAAAAATTTGTATACAGTTGGCATTGAAATGCTTAAAGATATAATAGAAAGTGCTTGCAGTTTCTATTATATCTTTAAGCATTGTAATACTGACCATTGCAAAATAGAAAAGAATATTACAACTTTGAGGTTTTCCTTGTAATTGAATTAAATTTTTGAACGTTGTAGATACATATGGATATGAATATACATTCAAACACTTTGTAATAACGGAAGCAGTATCATACTAGGAGAGGGAGACAAAAGCCGAAGATATCCGAAACCCATTCTTTTGCTGGAATGATCATATATAAATTTCATTTGGGTCGCTAATTGTATTATAGGGCGTAGGTTAGGAATTTCTTATAGATTTAAGACCATTAAAATAATTAATAATCATCACTGAAAAATGACACTTTATCATTTTGGAAATTGTGTAGCACTAGTTTATGTGCCATACTACTTAACCTACAAATATTCCGGGCTGTAAGTAATTACAAATATTTAATAAATTAACCGACAGTATGAACCAAACGTACAAAAATTATTTTTCAGATCGGAATATGGTGCATTATGGAAATGTATTCAAGCAGGTGGAATATATATTTTGACACAACTTGTAAAAATGCTTATACTCGCAACATTTTTTCCCACAGCTGACAATGTGGGCCAAGAAGGATTTGATTTTTTCGGGGTAAAATATTCACATAAATAAATTCAATTAAATTAATTCATGTTATTTTCAATAATGTATGAAATTTCATATTCAAAACAATTTATTGTTTTTAGGAATTCTTAAAATACTCCATAGACTTGGTTGATCTTATCGGAATATTGGTAGCGTTAAATGGAATACCGGGCAAAGGTCATGCAAAAGTGTTAACAGCAGGAGTTGGTTGGGCGGGTGCTGAAGTTATATTAACACGATTTCTTTTATTGTGGGTCGGTGCAAGAGGCGCTGAATTTGATTGGAAATATATACAAGAAAGTTTGGAATCAAATATTTCATTGGTGCAACATATAACGACTGCGACTTTAGTTTGGTTATGGTCAAGACACGATTTAATAAGAGAATTAGTACCACCTGTTATTGGCATGCTTTTGCTTACTGTTTATAGACCTCTAATACTAAATTTACCAGTGACTTTAATGTTGGCTGGACCCTGGTCCATGTTACTGATTAAAGGGATTACAACATTATTTATGGGTACGATTACGTTACATATTTATGCAGGACTGGCGCAAGTAATTGGAATTTTTTAGACTTGTAACGACAAATAAATATAAATAATTGATATGTAACATGCTTGTTATATTAACTTTGATTTATACGTAAATAAATTTAATGGTGATGATGGTAATGAGTTTGACTTATTTCAAATGATAATAAATCATTTTGATTATTATTATTACTTGCTTTGGTTGACGAGTTAAAATAATTTCATGTTTTTATTCAATTTTTTATTATTTGTATCAATTGTAGAACAGTACGAAGAAGTTTTATTGAATAAGTAAAATTAAAAATAATAATTTAATTTTGAATGAGAGTCAAAGTACATTTGTAATAATGAAAAATAAGAAAATAAAAAAGAATTGTATGATATTTGTTTTTACCTGTTCTCTCATTCAGTCTTGCACATTATTTATTTCTGTTTTTTTTTTTTTTTTCAACTGACTACGACTAAATTGTTAATTATATTCTTTTCATATTATAAATAAATTTTAAAAAATGTTTCGCTGAATATTCTAGTACTGTACAATATTAATATTAACTCGGCACTTTGCACTTAAACGTAATTAATTCCACGTTCTTAATGTAATTTTACGTTTTTTTTTTTTATCAATGCTTGTATTTATCTATTAATGTATATTAATTTAGATCGACTCGAATTTGAAACACACGAGATTAAGGAAATGGAAAATGAAATTAACGAATGAAAAACGGCAATTAAATATCTCGGTATCTCTCTCTCCTTTTGCCTTTAGCTTCAGTTTAACTAACAATGAAACCAATAACCGATAATTGACAATATAAATTCAATTCAACCCAATGCATGAAAATTAATAATAATAAATTGCAACTATTAATAAAAAAAAAAGAAATAAATAAATAAAAATACAACCAATATTTTTACGACGGTGCACATTGCGGAATCTCAGTGTCATCATCCAATGAACTGTCATCGCCATTATTATTATTACTCGATGCAGAATCGTTCGATGTCTCAGAAATGTCATCGAAAAGGTGATTGTGCAATATTCTATCTCTCAAACCTGATGATTGGCCCTAAAAAATTGTCGAAAAAAAAAAAACAATTAAATTTGAAAAAAGAAAAGGAATATTATTCATGTTTTTTTCTTTTACACTTACTCGATATAACCCATATTGACGTACATGATGAAAAAATACAGATAGCATTCGTGAATCAAATACGTCTGGGTGTAAACCATCAGCAGCACGATTACTCATATTCGTTTTTATACACTGAAATAATACAATATTAAATTACAATAGTTCCGAAATTTTTATTGCAGAATAATTCAATGCATTTAGATTGATACGTCAATTCAATACTTTCTCATTGCTCCATTCATACTGTTCTTTATATCCAATTATGCATCGATAAAAAAGCATATGAATATCACTCAAATGAAGAGATATTTTTTCAGGCTATTGTTCGTATTTATTTATTTATGTATTGTCTGTGATATAAGTTACACGATCTCGGGAATAACTCAATAAAAAAAATCAATATTACAAAATTTCAATTGCAAAGAAAGAGTAAATGTAAAATGATTCGAATCCCTTTGTATGCTTTAGTATGCTCTTCTTAAATATTCAATTGACTGTTGTATAATAATAAAAAGACGCGTCAAGAACATTTAATCTATTGATTGACTCAGGAAAATTTCTTTTTATTACTCACCGATTCCAAATTAGGCATTGTTGGCTCAGTTTTATTAGCTGGAACCCATATTTTAACATCTGAATCCAATCCACTGGTTGCTAAAATTGGCATGTGTGGATGCGACTCCAAGCGATTCACCTTTATTTTGAAAAAGCGAAACAAAAAATAAAAAAAAGTGAATTTATATTTAATATATAGAATACTTTTCATTTATTAAACAAACAAATAAATGAATCAATTAATAAATATTTATCATTACCACTCCGTGATTATCACCGAGCATCCATTGAACAATAGCTTCACTATTTTTTTCCCAAACAAATATATTAGCGCAATCCGAGCCCGAAACAATAAATTCACTCTTTGGCCCAAAGAAATTTACACCTTTAATAGTAACACTGTTACGATGGCCCTCATAATGATGCGCATAATCACCACTTGGATGTGGCAATGCCGTATCAAATAAATAAATATCATCATCACTGTATGAAGCAAGTAATTCAGTTCCATTATAATTATATACAGTTGATGTTACATATGCAGAAGAACTTTGACGCTGTAAGAAATAAAATCAACAAATAATATTTATAAAGCTAAACTTATTTTCATTGAAAGACAATGGTTAAGAGGCACAACTAGCATAACAGTTTCATAGAATCCATTTTTTTTTCCTTTTTCGATTGCTTATACCTTCAAGAATAACGTATTAAAATTTCAAGCGACATTTTTCAAATTTGCTGCAGTTCTAACTTGAATATAAATCATCCGACCGACTTGAGTCTTCTGTCAACGTGTTTATTACCGACTTCACCATACTATGAACTAGCAATCTTATGATTGGATGAAAA
>CAJUYH010010058.1:0-12835 GCA_910591685.1 Galerucella tenella
ATAGTACAAATCGATGTACCAATTTTGGGCCCGATCTGAGAAGGTGACGTGGGATCGACTGCTGAGTTGGCGTGGAATGCCCCTTTTAGAATTTTCAGGTTTTGAAAATTTTTCGAAGTCCACACCGAAACATACTAATTCGCGAATACTCATACTTTTCAATATTCCTCTTTTTATAGAAAATTCAATTCTGAATCGAATGGCGTAGACTAGAGCCTTGCAAACCTTAAGGTTCCCGAGATATTAGCCAATATGTGAAGAAATGTCAAAAAGTCAAACTCCAGGTTTCCTTAAAATTGGCCATAAAATAAAACGGGTTTGGAAGAACTTGAATTTTATTCCATTTTATGGAGTTTCAGAACAAGCAAAACTTTTTATCAAGAATAACATTTTTCAGTAAATTAATATTTAAAAATTTCCCATCTGTAGGATACTCCCACCAGTGGACAAGCTGTATATGTTTGTTCAAATGAGTTTTCTAGAAATTCTTATGAGATTTAAAATAATTTCTTTTCAACAAAAAACCGGTCAATTTAAATCACGATCAGCTCAGCCGAACCCTGAGAGCTGCTGCGCTAATGAAAGTATAAGTGAAATAAAAATAGATAAGTGTGGGTATGAAGTTATAAAAATCATTTAACAGCAATAAATTGGTAGACGGTAATAATAAATCGGCGGTATTTAACCCAGTTACCATAAATGGACTTATCTTTTGAATGTTGCTTCTTTGTCAGACTTGTTAACTTAACATTTAGCTGCATATATGGCATCAAAGTGAAAATATCCTAAATCTTGTGAAGCCTCGCGTATTCATTGATTTAGAAACCAGATAAGCCCAAATCCAAGGTGATGATTCATATTAGATTAAGAGAGTACTTAGTCTATTTGGGGGCTCGTCACTTTTGTTAATGTCATCATCAGGAAGAAATCATTCACTTATGGTAACAAAATGAAAATGATTTGTTCAGTTGTTTAGCCAAAATTTTCAAATTCGCATTTAATAAATTTTTAAAATTTTAGTCACGCATTCTACGATACAATGAATGGATCACTAACGGTTTTTATGTGTCCTGAGTCAACATTTTTTAATTGAGAGTTTTTATAATAAACAATTAAAAATGTATTAATAGTTTGATTCCAATTAAAAACGGTAACACAATTTTATGACTTCCTTATTGATTGTATTCTAATTATTGTAATTTAAATAACTGACCGATAATTATACATGCCTATAGTCAAAAAGGTAGAACGTGTCGCGGGACACACGGTAGGAACTTTAGTTCCTTTTAAGCAAAAATTATGTAATACATTTGACGTTATAGATAAACAATTTGCATATTCCTCGGTGGTCGAGTAGTAAGCAAACCAGACTCTCACGCGGTAGACCCGGGTTCGATTCCCCGTGAAGAAGTTTTTTTTATTGTTAATTTTATTTTTAAATAATTATTTTGCTTGATATTAATAACGACAACAGGTAGACGTTTGAAATATTTAGCAGAATATTCATTATTATAGATAATGGTACGGTACCCTTTATGAGGAAATCCGACTGGCAACATCTACTTATAACAGCATCGTATATTTAAAAAGGGAAACCGTAGCATTATACAAATTGGACATTCAAGAACTGTACGTTTACCACAAAAAAATTAGTGGAAACATAAAATTGAATTGTTAAATTTTCAATTTGAAGTTATATTACAGTTTATAGAAATTTCTATTTTCTAGATTTTTTCTTAAGTGTGTCGTAGAAAAAATATGCTGTCGACTCGTGTGGATTGTCCATATCGCACTTACGCACTTACACCTACGGCGTCGTGCTCAAACTTCGACCTCGTGCGATATGGCCATCATATCCACACTAGTTGCACAAACTACTATTTCTATAAAAATATGCCCTTTTACATTTAAATACAACCTGCCAAATGTCAAATCAATTTATCCATCCCTTTTAAAGTTATCGAATTAAAACATTCAAGTTTTCACGATTTCAACACCCTGTATTTCGAAAAGTAAATGTGCTAAACCCCTTAATACTCCGATCATTTTGTCAAATTTTACGAGAGGAATCTACATGCAAACGTTGTAATTACCCTTAACGTTCGAGATGCTTATACCATTTTTTACGCGATCGTATTGAAATAAATTCCAAATAAAATAATTTAAATTTCTTCGAAATGAACGAAATGTCAAAAGTGACATTTATACTTCTCGATCAGTTTAAAATATATTTTGCATTTTGGTGAAATTGTTTTTATGCTATTTATTACTTTTCGACGTCTGAACGGGAAGTAAATCACTTACCGACGTGTTAAACTTAGGAACCAGTAAACACAACCTACCGTCCTGACAACCGATGCTGTAAATAAACAAAAAAGATCAATCGCGCAAAAATTATGGAAATTATGGAAATAATAGTAAAAATTTATCCAAACAAATTCAAGTAGAACACCAGCACTGCGAATACCAGCTTTGCATAGAATTTTAATATAGCATCGGTGGTTCAGTGGTAGAATGCTCGCCTTCCACACGGGCGGCCCGGGTTCGATTCCCGGCCGGAGCATATGAATCGCTGCTTCGTAAACGAGAGAGAGACTCAGGAGAGAGCACACGCACGCAAGCAAGGCACATAACGAAGCAACGTAACATAGCGTAACGTAACGGTCAGATCTTTTACGTCGCGACTCCCGGTCGCTTAAACATAACCTAACGTAAAGAACTAAAGTTCCAAGAATCATAGAATCCATATTAATGGATATTTCGAGTTTAAATTTGGAATCCATAAGTGGATAAAACGCGAATGCAATACAGCGTTTTATCCACAGTCAATAAGATTCAAAAGGTGATTTGAGATTTTGCTCTGACACCAGCTGTAACGTCAAAAATTATTAAAATTAATAAAAAGAAATTTGGGGGCTTGCTATTGAGTTCATTATCCCACTAGTGGATAAACACAGTTTCTCCCTCGTGCTCTAAATAATTTCTGGCTGGAAATTGATCTCGCTCAAAGAAAATTCATGTACTGAATACTGGTACTGTACTGTACTGATAAATATTTTCATTTGGGTAGGAAAAATAAAATTTTGTGACTCATGGATATCGATATTTTTCATCCCAACACATAATAAACATAAAATTGTTCTTTCTTTTGAGATAGTAATAAAATAATTTTATATTCGAGTTATTTATGTAAAAGATTTATTAAATGGGTATTTAGATTAATGATAGGTATTAAAATGTTTTTAATACGTAATAGTGATGAAGTATTTCAAAGTGAAATTATATAAAAGATTGATTTATATGTAACAATTTAAAAATCTTGAAAAGTTGCCAAAATATGTTTAAGTTTATTTTGACTAGCACTCAATATGTCAGTTTTCGATATATTATGAACGTACTCTTTATGTCATCAGTCATTCTTGGCGCGAATTTTAAACTAATGGCATTTTTATTCAAATAATTTTATCTTGATAGGTAATTCCAAGCATCAAATATATTAAAGACAATCTCCTGGGTATACAAAATTATGTTGCACAAGTTTTTGTTGAATTACTATTGACCCAGGTTAATAATAGAAAAAATAGAGAAGTTCATTTTCTCAGTTGGCAGTTGAAGCAATAATTGTCAGCTTCATAGCAAGTAGTGGAAAAACTTTTATTATCAACCTAACCCTGTATTTTTAGAAGAAAGCTGCAAAAAGGATACAAATAGGAATCTGTAGAGATCGTGTATACAATAAGTCTTATACAATGCAAGAAAATGGTGTTATTGGTACAATTTTTACATTAGTAAAACACAAAGCAAACTGTCGGTAGCAGAAAAAAAAAGAATCGCGGTATCTTCAATAGATCAATATTATAATTTGAATGCATTTTAATTTCCGACTTTCTATAAAATATCTTAAGGCATCCGATTTTTTTTGCAAACTAGTTTTCTGCGAAATATGGCATGGAAAAGAGAAATGCTACATTAACGTAAAAAAATCACAGGGTAAACCTGAAACTGCAACGCTAAACAAAAAATGAAAATATAAAAATAGCATTGGTAATAAAGAGAATAATCTTTTATGAAACAATGCAAGACACTTAATTTTAAATTAAAATTCATTATTCTCTTAAAGCAAATTAAATCTCGCTCTATCAATCATCATGCAACTTTTGCCATCTCAGCATGTAACGAATTACTTCAAAATTTGAAATGAAAAATGTGACACAACTTCAATAAGAAATTTTATGACTTTGTTTTGTTAATTTTAACAGCTAAAAATAGTAACAGTTACAGTTATTACAACTTAAGACATAAACTCAATTTGTTACGGCAAATACAATGTATGTTAATATTTAAAATATAAAACCGTTGGATAAATAGCACAAATACGTTTTGAGCCAAGGTTAGGCGAAATGACAAAATAAATAAAAAATCAGAATGTATATTAAATAATGTTAGGTATAAGTGGTGGTTTCGCCTTATAAACTAACAATTAATGTCAAAAAAGTATCACGTATTTGTTTAATGAACTGTATAGAGCCGTAAATATTTATTATGCTGAACAATGAACACTGGAAACTACTCGGTTTTACAATAAATCAAGCAAAGTCGTGTCTACACACAAATTAACATTACGTTCGATGCTTGCAACTTTAGCTAAATAATAAATATCTTCAATTGATATTTTTCTCAAACAACTAGCACAGTCTGTCGTTGTATAGTGAAGAAAAAAGTCAGATTGGTAAGTAACAACATTTTTATTTTCTCGAAAAAATTTACTTTTCACTTTCGGATAACCCTGTATACAAAATATCATAGATAGAATTTTCCTGATTTTTTCCCATATTAATCTACTATCTGAGAGTATGGATTTCAAATTTTACTTCAAAATTCCCATTATTATGGACTGTACAATTTTTTTACTTAGAGCGTGTCATTTTTTCCAAAAATAATGCCTTATTTAATAATAAAAAATAGTCGCTTATCTCACGTTCAGTTAATATTTTATTAAGGACGCTAATATTTTATAATCTGTCATATTTCAACTTTCACAAACAACACTGCACTAAACGCTAATGCCGCTTAAGGTGACATCATTGAAAACATTCTTAACAAAACAGGCATGTGTAAACTTTTATGTATAATTTATTAATTATTGGCCTGTAATTTCGGATATTTAAATTATAAATAATAATAACACACTAAGTTTCTAATAGATTCATCGACCTTAAATATTTCTTTTTCTATCATAATTACCAATATGAAAAAAATGGTATTTTTGTACTATACATTTCAATCAACTATAAAAACTATTATTTATTGAATAACGTGATCTACATAATATACTACTAAGACCAACTATTATAGTGTCTAGAATGTATAAATAGTTCGGACGACGAGACTTAATTTCAGCCAGAATCTCGATTATATGTTAGACTTCAAATTATTTAGCCATTGACCTTTATATCATGTTCTATTATTGTAGTTAAGGTTAAAATGTTAACCGTGGTCTGTGGTTATCATTTTCTAAAACTAATAAATCTCTATTCTCCATATATTGATTTCAATTGGAAATTTAAATATGGTAAAATATCAAATGTGATTGATATTAAAATAATGATACGGTCGCCGAATGGACTTTGATTACCGACACGTGATAAATTGGCAATAAATTGATCTTCAATCGTTTCCCACCAAAATCACTACTGCAAGCTCCAAACGTGATGGCGAGACCGCCCCCATGCGCACAAACTCATTTTCAATGTCACCTCCCACTACAGCTCTTGCAAGACATATAAACGCTCTGTACAGAGGCGTATCATCAGTTGTCCTCCAATTCTGTTGACGTTTGGCATTGTCTGAGTAATTTTTGTGGTATAGGTACGACACTGACCGGCAACTTATCGTAATCCAATAGAAATTTAGTTGGGAGAGTCTATAAATGCGCGATCACTCGTACGTTTGGCGTTTGCAGTACCAGTTTCAAAATTTCCCGTCAGTTTGAGGTGGTAAAATCGTAAACCTTTCGGAACAATTTCTTCAAATCACATAATCTGAAAACATCGAGAAAAGTATCTAGAAATATACAAAAAGGTCCAAAGCATCTGGGGACACTATATTTTTTTGGTTAAGGAGAAACACTTAATCAATCAGGGTATTTTCCTTTATTGCTGTTTATTAAATGCGACACAATTTGTCAATTAGTTTCAAATCAACATATATAAAGGCTTGGAAAGGATTTAAATTGAAATTCAAAAGCCATCGTCTGTTACGCTTCAACGTCTTTTTTTAACAACATTTAGATCAACGTACGTTTAGTGAATACAATGAACTTTGGACATTTACAACAAAAAATTTATTCTACAATCTTATTTGCGAGAACAAAACAAAATTTGCTTATTGTTGTGTATGTCAAAAACAAGCGCACCTTCTATCTATGTCAGCTAATTGTCACATATATTCTAACTACTATTCTCTATCTAGACAATAGTAGACCAACTAATAGGAATGTTAACCATGTATTAAGCAATATATTCAGAGGTAGACATCGAAAAATATAGTGTATTAAGTATTAAGAACGGTAAGATTTGTTTACCGGTCCACAGCAATGTCTGGAGGCTGAGCATAGCGAAGCCTCCAATTTTGCTTCATCCAATTTTGCTTTTTTATTCCTTTTGTGTAATGAATGGAGTAATATATTATTTAGGACCACTTAAATATATGTCGGGCTAAGACGTCGGTAAGTAATTTACTTCCCGACGTCTGAACGGTAAGTAAATCACTTGACGACGTGTTAGACTTAGAAACCAGTAAACACAACCTACCGTCCTGACAACCGATGCTGTAAATAAACAAAAAAGATCGATCGCGCAAAAAATATATTAATCTAAGGCTTTACAAAGTTTTAAGAATATTTTTCAAAAACAGTGACCGTTAATCTAAAAAGAAACAACTACTTCCAGGGCTATGTGCCCCGACACACATTGAATTGCACTATACTCTATTTCTTAATGTCTGACAGCACAGTAGCATCATTAAATATTCAAATAGAAATTTATCTTTTACAGAGTGATCCTAAGAATTTTACAAGTAAATACTAAAATTCTAATGCAAAACAAGTAGGTGTCTGTATTGGTTATCTATACATCCCTGTTCCAGCTCAAAATACAATATGGTAATAAAACTGAACAGTGCCAGATAAACGATAAATTTGTGTAATATTTTCCACAAAGTTTTTCGCCCTATGTCAGGCAAATTCTCGTCCTCCTTTACCATTCTTAGAATTATGTCGAGGGTTTGGATCTCTTTTTTAAAATATAATTCGTGTACTTTTCGTCATATTGTATTTTGCATTTGTTCATCAAGGTCAAGTGGTTTTCTTCCAGTTGACTTTTTAGGTGGAGATATATTTCCATTTTTCCTCTCCCTTAGAAGCCTGTAAATAGTAGATTCACTAACTTCTGTCATATTGGAACATGTCGAAACTATATTTCTAACAGTAGCAGCCAGCATTTGATGTACAACAGCATCATGCACATTTAACACTACAGTCTTCGTTTGTAAGCTAAGCACGCTCTTACATTTTACTGGGTTGAAACTTGAAGACATTTTTCACAACACAGTTAACACTTATGGAACGTAAGCGACTCTGAGCAAAACAAATTATACAAATTTGGGCGAGACCAAGTTTCACCGTATATACCTGCAAAATTTCTAAGTAGTCATTAGGACAATCCCTAGTAGGACCCTATTGTAATGTTTCTTGGAAATTATCAAGTTGTTTTAACTAACCGAATTTAGATTCATATTACCTTTATATATCAGATCGGGTATAAAATTAAATAGTAAATAAATTCCTTAGATGAACGGTGACGCTTATGGTTTACTACCTGACTAGCATCTGTGACCTTTTCGCGTGCTGTCAGACAATAAGAAACAGACTTATAGACAGTTAGACAGGTCCCTACTTACTTTCCCATGTAAACTTTTCTAATACTTTTGTTAATACTCCTAAAATTTATGTTCGCAGTGTATGCTTTCACTCGTTTGATAAAGCTAATGTGTTGGTATTTATGAAATCTTTCTTTATTCCATTTTTTTTCCAGACAATGGTACACCTGCAGTCCGCATTTACCGAGTGAATAATGAATTACTGGGTAGTCCAATAACTCTGACTGTAATCTCTGCTGAATTTAATTTATTATGGGATCAAGAATCTAAACTGTTCATCCATTTCCTGCTAATCCCAGCAAGTTATCTATTTAGTTGCAGATACGTTTACAAGGACTCGAACAAGATGATGCGATTGCTGTTTTTTATCGGACTTTTATCGAGTAAGTTCCACGTATTATACGGTGAAAATACTCTGGTTTATACCGGTATTGAGGCGAATCTAAAATTCAAAAAGTCGATATATAATTTATAAAACTTTAGGCACCTGTATATGTCCACGGATGGAGTATCCTATAGGTGAAAAATTTTTAAATATTAATTTATTGAAAAATGTTAATCTTGATAAAAAGTTTTGCTTGTTCTGAAACCCCATAAAATGAAATAACATTCAAATTTTTCAAAACCCGTCTCATTTTATGGCCAGTTTTATGAAAACCTGGAGTCTGACTTTTTGACATATTGCTAATATCTCGGGAACCTTAAGGTTTGCAAGATTCTAGTCTACGCCATTCGATTCAGAATTGAATTTTCTATAAAAAGAGGAATTTTCCACATCGTAGAGATCGTATAGATCAGAGGTTCCCAACCTTTTTTTGTCTACTGCCCACTTTAAGAATAAATTATTTTTTAACGCCCCCCTTTTTAAACTTACTTAAAAACCGCTAAGTACTTATAACTGATTATTGAAACGCAACTTTATAGTATTCGGACAGAGTATCTTTTATTGAAAATAAAACAAACATAATCAATTCTTATATATAAAATAATACGTTGTATGAATCGTGTAACTAGCGCCCTCTATGAGAGTTAGATATAAAAACAAATTCATGGGATATATCAGCTTCCAAAACATATTCGTATAAAATTTCATTGCAATGGTGCCAGTAGTTTCGGCAAAATCGTAAGAAATGTGTAATTTTTTATTTTCTTCAACGTCCTTTATCTTGAAAACGGATGGCGTTAGAAAAAAATTTCACTAAGCCAACCCCAATTATTTTTCTGTTTTTTACCTATCCTAGAGACGGTGTTACCTTTTTTTGAAACACCCATATCATATAATACCTAGGTGAACGATAACCGTAAGCATTATCATCATCTATATAGTGTACAAAATCAATAAAATCATCCATCATACTAATTCCCTGAAAAATTTGAAACTATAACAGACAAAAAATAACAACCAAACAAAATTTTGATATCGAAAAATGACAGTGTAAGGTACAAACGTGGTTTATAGGTTAGAAATCTTCATTCAAGGGAGCTCTGTACTCATATTTCACTCAAGTTACACTCAAACTCAACCTCACTTTTCGCCTGTCAAGTGTCTCTGCATACAATCAGGATGAGTGAAGTATGAGTGACCCTCAAGTGTCGACTATGAATTTCACCCTTAATAGAGCCTTACTTATTAAGATTATTCTTACAGATCATTAAAATTTATGCACAGTAAATACTCCAATAAAAATAGCCGTCTTTTCAGTCAAACTCGCCCTAAATTCCAACTAAATCCCTCATTTACTGGCCTACGACATTTAGCTTCGAGTGCGTTCAAAATTTAGACCGTCAACTTGCCAATAACTTTCAACTTTCAACAAAACTATAATAATTTTCCAAACGAATTTATTGTGCTGATCTAATTCGGCAGCTATAAACTGTAGGAGGCCAAATTTAATTAACTAGGACATCAAATTTAATATTATGATGTCATTTCTATAACACTACCATCGAACCTTAACTAACTACAAACGTTAATAACAATAAAATACGTGAGAACGTCTAAGCAATATATTTTTATGTCCTCGTATATCGTAAAAAATACTGCAATACGTATATAGACTTGATAAATTGGATGTGGCGCTAAACTCCTACGATCAAGATATGGTAGAGGCTCTGATAAAGCTTTGGTTGTACAAAAAAAGTTCTTAACCTTCCTGTATTATAAACAACGCATTTCAACACTGTTTTAAAGGCTGTAAGTCTACTCCATAATTTTTCCATCTCCAACTAAGTTTTCTGTTTATTTTTTATTTTTTCTAAAGGAGCCGACCCTTCGCCGGCACCACCTCAGCCTCCTGGGGTTAGTGTGGATACTCCTAGTGCTCTGACTACAGTCTATTCAGCCAATCCGTTCCCTGTATTAGTTCAAACTGGTTCTTTGCTGATTGGTTGTAGAATTTTTCTGGAGTCATTTGGGGTCTACCATACAGTGTCTGCCTACTGTAGTCCAGCGTCACAAAATGGCATAGTATATGCAGAGCTGTTTCGGTATCCTTTTTGCATCTTCATTTAAAACCATATAGCCCTATTTAGTTCAGGTGCTCCTTTGTGGGAAAGTAGCCTCTTTATGGTGCGTAGTTTGCTCCTGCCCAGTCTTCTAAGTTGTTCGCCGCATTCCCATACCAGCCGAGATGTTTTCTCTTACTCTTGAAGTATTTCAAGAGATTTCTGGCTTCGTCATATTGTTTAAAATTTTATTTGCAGCTTCTGTTTTATTGATAACGTTCTCCGCTACATAACTTTCCGCAAAAGCTGCAGATTTCCATCTGCTAGAGATAGAGTCAGAGTTATGAATTTATTTATCATCAGCATCCCTAGCCAGTTTGGTCCCTTCCATATAGTGGATTGCTATCCATGATGATGATTTCCTCCAAAAACTTTACTCTGCAGATTTAATTTTATTTAATTATCTGTTATGCTGATACATGTGCTTACATCTGTCCATACCGTATAATAGAAATTAGATTCAGAGTTACCAATATTTTTGTCTAGCTATAACTCGATTTGAAATTGGTTGATAGTAATAAATCATTTTTAGCAGCCGATTCCATAGGCGCACCTACCTGACGTGCCGGTTTGAACCCTATTTACTTATCCGAATAATTTAGTAATCATTATTGTCATAACAGGTAAAAATAATTATGCCGAGAATTCCGGGAACAATTAATACACAATGTTACTTCAGGTTGTTACGAAGGTAGGTAGGTAGGTAGGTACCTCTACTTATTGGTATAAAACTGTGAGTCATTTTAAGAGCGAACAAACCTAATGCGAGTATTCTAGGACACACATTTGGGTAATTTTTGAAAATGGAGAGTCTTTCAGGATTTATTCCAGTTAAGCGAGCTGCGAAATCAGCGCTAAGCATTAGTGAAAAGATTATTGTGCTTAATGTATTTAATGCACTTAGATATCAAAAAAGTGCAATAAGTATCGATTCTACAGTGGAACTTTGTTCAAAGATGACAGGTATTGGAAAAGCAACCATCTACAGGCTGATGCGGGAAGAAAAGACAGGAACCGTGACGCCACCAAAACCATCTCCAGGAAGGCGAACAATACCGATCGATGAGGACGAAAAGGAGATCCCTACTTTGGATAGAGTTTTAGGGGCAGTAAAAGAAGACTTTCCTGCAATCAAGAGAGATAAACTATGGAAAGTTCTAAGAGAAATGAATTTTAGATGGGAAAAACATAGTCGGAAGTCTCATTTGCTCGAAAAAGATGAAATAGTCTGTTGGACACGTAATTATTTGAGAAAAATAAGACAATTTCGCAATGAAAACAAAACAATTTTCTATTTGGACGAAACAGGGCTGAACAGGAAAACGATTAATTATAACTCACATCGGTAGCTCCAATGGCTTTTTAGAAGGTGGACTATTATCATTCCAATCAGTTCGTACAGGCGATTACCACGAGGATATGAATGCTGATGTTTTTGAGGAGTATTTCGAACAAATGATAGAGCTGATTCCACCTGGCTCCGTCATTGTGTTAGATAACGCTCCGTATCACTCCAGAAGATTGGAGAAGATGCCTACAACTGCTTGGCGAAAAGCAAAAATTATCGAGTGGCTTGTGGAGAAACAAATACAATTTGAGGACAATATGGTTAAAAAGGAGTTGCTATCAATTGTAAAAACCCATAAACATCGGTTTCAAAAATATGTTGTTGACGAAATGGCCAAAAAACAAAATATAATAGTGCTTCGGCTCCCCCCCTACCATTGCGAATTAAATCCGATCGAACTGGTATGGGCTCATGTGAAAGGTTATGTGGCTAGAAAAAATACCACTTATAAAATGAGTGATGTTCAAAAACTCTATGAAGAAGCGCTTCAAGAAGTCAACGCGGGGAAGTGGCAAAGATGTATAGAGCATGTAATAAAGGAGGAGGAAAAAATGTGGCAATTGGATAGTTTACCGGAGAAAACGGTCGAACCACTTATTATCAATTTAGGGGAAGAAGACAGTCCCTCAGATATTTCATTTTCTGATGATGATTAATTTAAAGCGAAGAAATGTAATGACTTACTATAAATTTCATAGAATTTCAAATAGAAACATTTTTCCAAATTTACTTGTTTATTGTTATTAGTATTATATTTATTCAAATACAAGGGTAACAAATTATGCCACACATCCGAATGTTCACTAAATTATATAATTATTGTGTTTAATATAAACTTAAACCCACCCGAAAGCACGTGCATGAGTGCAAAACATCACAGGTAGAATCCTACCGCTTATTGTTCGAGCCTCGGGTTAAGCTTTGTATTCGACGTCCTTATCAGATCTATAGGAATGGAAAGTTTAATAAATGCAAAAGGGTCTATACTTTCAATGTATATACTATTTAAAACTTGGCAATTTAGGTGGACCACTTTGTATACGT
>CAJUYH010010059.1:0-12834 GCA_910591685.1 Galerucella tenella
TATTAAAATATTGTGGTTTGGACTTCGTGTTTTATTGAACCTCTTGTATTTGACATTCATTTGATGAGGCTTATACCAGGGCCATTAAAAAATAATTGAAAAATAAGTTTTTTTTTCATTCAAAATTATAGCGGAATTATAATAGTATATTAAAGTATAAGTGGATATTAAGTGCTCTATTTCGAGCACTCCGGCTTCGCCGTCGTGCTCCAAAAATCGCGCGTGTTTTAAAGACCAGTTATCCACGAATACTTTACGATATTTTTTTTTATTGGTGCACTTTGAAATTATAAATACCGGTCTATAACTACTACAACAACAAGAAATGGAAATCATAGATGGAAACGTCAACTAAATGTCAAATGGTTGAATTCGTGACGTATATGATGTACACCTTGCGTTGTCATGGAAATGAGAAAAACATAAACTAATTTGTATTTTGATGGAAGTTCAACCTTATTGAGTTCTGTGAATGTCAATAGTATTAATTTAAATACCATTTCCTAAGATTTGAGAAATGGAAATATTAATATTTCAAACAATACCAACGGCACTTTCCATTTTAATTTATAAATTTGACATTGTTAAATATCGTTCGAGTAGAAGTTTTGACGTTACAAACTACTCCTGTCAGATCAATAATAAAAAAATTGACATTTAGACATGATTTAGACCATAGATTTAGACTTCGTTTCTCGAGTTGTTGATGTTGCCACGGTAACTTTAAAACACGCGCGTGCTAAAAAGTTCGATTTAAACACGCTGAGGCGTGCTTTAAATAGGTGAAATGGTTCACCAATAAAAAAATAAATTCATTAATTTTTCAGTCATTTGGTAAACTACAATCATACAAATATATATTTTAAATATTCGTTGTCAGTATACTCCCCAAAAACATGACAAATTTACTTTTCCGCACTAAAATGAGTGCGGAAAAGTGGACTTTTCCGCACGCTAGTAGAAAAAATATTTATTTCTTACCCGATTAAAGCTTTCTCTATTTTTAATTCACCGTTTACAATACTATTATTGTGTTTTAACACTCACAACATTTGGTTATAAATAATTGGCTTTATTTTTAACAATATTGAATATGCTCTATCACATATTGGTTTATGCATCTTTATTTGCAACTAAATGTTGTCTATACTTTTGTAGGACAATAATTATTATTTTTTTAAAAACTTGACAAATTCACTTTTTCGCACTAGTGCGGAAAACTAGACTTTTCCGCACGCTAGTAGAAAAAATATTTATTTCTTAGCCGATCTAAAGCTTTCTCTATATTAAATTCACCGTTTAGAATACTATTATTGTGTCTTAACACTCACAACATTTGGTTATAAATAAATGGCCTTATTTTTAACAATATTGAATATGCTCTATTACATATTGGTTTATGCATCTTTATTTGCAACTAAATGTTGTCTATACTTTTGTTGGACAATAATAATTATTTTTTATTGAAATGTTTACGTCTTACACAATTTTACATTTAATGACATTTTATTTTCGAATTCTTTTTCTGTTGTAAATAATGTGGATTTCAAAAATGTCTTGTGGATGACTTTGTTTTCTTTTATTATAATATAATAATATTATATCTTGTTAATTTAATATTTAATGATACGCCTATGGCAGGTACTTATAGTTTTTGTTTATTACAAATTTGATATTTATTGGCGAGTTTTATATGATGTCTCTTTTGTCGTGTGTACCTTGTTGGAAATAAACTAATTGGTAATAGACCGTATTTTACTAAAAGTTCTTCCAACCGAAACACTTCTTCAAATTAAGAAGACTAATTATATGTTACTCAAATTAGTAACAAATATAACACTTTACCTAGGGAGAGTCAACTCTGACTAGTTAATGTTGATCAAATTTCCTAAGAATCTACTTTTCCTGTATCACATACACCCTCTATTCTTACCTTTGAACCTAAAGTAGTAAGGAAGGATCCTTACGCCAAGGATAGTTAACCGGGATGGTTATCCAAAATGGCCGCCGCAGAATAGAATATATCAGTGGCGCCGTACCCAATTTTAATTAGGATAAAACTATTTCTATAAAATGGAATTAATATTTTCAATAACATAAAATTCAGTATAATAGAAAATATTGTAAGTAACAAGTGTATTATAAAATGATATAAAAGCTAGAAGCTTTCTAAATAATAATGATATGCTGAAAATAAATTTGATATATTTGTTTATAAGCTAAAAAATCAAAATGATACGCCCATGTCATGTCATATCATGTCAAGTGAGAATTTAGGTTAGGAACAACTATGTGTATTTTTTGAAATTTTTCTCATAAAGACCAATATTCACATCTGTAGATTATAATTATTGGAACTAATTACGTAAATATCTATTATATCACTGAGAGAGTATTATATAACGTAACTGAAAAACCAACTTAACCTTAGAAAATCCTATTATAAACTAAAACATCTGAGTTAGTAATAATCGGCAAAATATAACATAAAAACCAACTTCCAAACAGCGACCAAACAAATAATAAGTCATAAAATGATTATCCAAAATGGCCGACTTTGTCTTTTTTATTTAATATGGGAGATGTAGCACACGCTCCTTCCTTACTACTTTATGTTCTAAGATTCTTACCCACATCTAAATACGATTTGTATTCGCAGAGTATAATCTGATTATTATAAGTAGCCCCAAAAACAAAAATCGCTTTTATTGACTTGGTTCAATCCATCTATTTTAATACATAGTGCCTATATATTGTCGAACTACTTGACTAAAATGAGCAGAAAAAGTACTGTGTACGAACCATAAATTTAGCCCAATTTTTGGGAAAACGTTATTCATTAAAATCAGGCTAGCTGTTTTGCAAAAAGTTAAGATAATCCTGTTCTGTTAAACAGTCAGGTAACTCTACTGGCCCCAGTAGTTAATCGCGAATTACACCTATATTTATGATAAATCTTTGCTGTGGCTTCGTCACTTTTATACCTTTCAGATGTTCACCAATGTAGGCATCTCAAAAGCAATAGAAGGAACTGGGATAGGAGTGTTCGGGCCAGGAACCAAACACTCTGAAAGCTTGGGAAAAACCCCAAGTATCTTTCAAGCGGAAATCCACGCCATGAGAAAGTGCGCCCAGTTCAATATTGATAAAGGATACAGAAGACAAAGGATTATCATAATGTCGGATAGTCAAGCAGCCATTAAGGCACTGAGCTCTTGTGTAATCAGTTCCAAAATGGTGTGGGAATGCCACGACAACTTCAATGAACTAGGCAAGAACAACATAGTCACCTTACTATGGATTCCAGGACACACTGGAATAGATGGAAATGAAATAGCAGATCAACTAGCAAAGAGGGGGACTGAAATACCTTTCTGGGGGCCTGAACCCTTTTGCGGAATCAGCCCCAATGTAATATTGGGAGAAATAAGTAAAGCCGAGAAAAAGAGAAGATCTGACCATTGGAAAGATCTAGTAGGGCTTATACAATCGAAGACTCTTCTGGGTGACTACAACCTGTTGAGATCAGAAGAATGCATAAGTCAAAGTAAAACTGCGCTAAGAGTTTTAACAGGGATCCTAACGGGACATTGTCGCCTGAATGGGCACCTGAAAAAGCTCAAAATAGTGAAGGAAGAAGAATGCAGATTTTGTGGAATGGAAGAAGAAACCTCCATCCACATACTTTCCAACTGCACAGCACTTCAGAATCCTAGAGCACAGCACCTGGGAGATTACTGGATAGAAGAGGAGCATTTGCCTAAGCTGAAGCCTGCTGACATCCTAAAATTTCTCCGAGAAATAGGACTAAAGGAACTACTAGTTTCTGAGACTCTCCTCAGAAACTGAGTTGAAGTAAGGGGGCACAATAGATCTTTTAGGTCTCAGTGAATGTCACCCCAAAAAACACACATACATACACATACAATGTAGGCATTATTTTAATTAAAAATTCTGTTACTTACAAGTATTTTTATTATTAATTTGAATTATTTAAAAATCATTTGAAAAATGTATTATTACTTACATAGTAGTTTGGTCGTTCCCATGCTTTCAAAATATTTTCTGGTAGATCGCCTACTCTATAAGTATGAGCACCCCTGCAATATCAAAAGCATAAACTTTTGTGTGCAAAATTACCTAAATACAAGCTAACTTCAGGCAAGCCTAAGTGGTTGTTGATTAGCACTCGATTCCTCCCTTTTATTTTTGCATTCTCCCATTACCAACCCCTTTCTTATAATCACGGTATAGAAAGACATTGTTAGGTCGAAATTTTCACCCTTTCAGTTTCATATTTACTCTCTTAGGTTTTGACCGTACTGCCAACGTTTCATTTAAATGTCGTTGTCGAGGTTAGCCCAAAAAAATTTTGCGGAAATGGAGCCTTTGATATATTTTGGAGAGATGGTCAAAGTAAATTGTTCACATACTTGATTGAAGAAGTTCGGAAATTTGGATGATGTTACGGGAGGAGACCCTCTGTCAATTTTATCACAATTTGACTTGAATAGGGAACTTTTAATTAGCAGAAATGTACTATAAATCATAGGAATATATTGCATGGAAAAAACTATTTTGTTTTGTCACAAACAACTACTATTTATAACAAAATTCGAATTATTTAAGGCTTTTGTGAACGACTTGCTATTGGTTGTGACGTCGATCAGTATGATTTCGGTACTGCGCGTGCGTCTATGAGACAACTAACGAAGATATACTATTAACAGCCAATACTTCCCTGTTTACTGGAGTACTTTCACGCGTTTCTTTGTTTTTCCGTTTAATTATGATTTATTAGACTGAAATTTTGTTTGTGTTCATAATATTCTTAACATGACGGAAGATACAAAATGCCGCGAAGAACTAACCGCAGCAGAACACAAGTTGTTAGTATTTTAAACAAAAATTTCGGATTGTGCCATTTTATTAAAGACATTACGTAGTTTTATCGCAGAGTACACCATCTAACGAAAGAGACGAAAGCTTTGTCGGTTCCTTTGAATTCGGACTTACACGATATTGTGCGGAAATACGTCGATGCATTGAAACTACCTGATACACTGAGGAAAGTAACACGAGTATTGATTCGAGGTGAAACCATAAATACACTAAGAAAAATAGTAGTGTTGATAAACATCCCCTCAATTGGAATTATAGAATATTTTTTTCAACTACTAACATGAGAATACCTTTTAATTCATCTCATGTGTCTAATGAGGAGCAGCTTATTTTCAACCTAGGTAAATAGTCATTATTCATCTAGGTTAATAATTAAATTACCTAGAAGTTTATTCATTTTATGGAATGACTATCAAAAATGAACTCTGGAAAATGTCATTAGATAATATAGGTATAGAAATTATCAAAAAAATGAAAATCGATTGAAATAATAGTAGGAATGACGTTTATTGAATTCCATCACGGTGAACTGAGGGGAATGAAAGGAAGTGACGACTTGACATTGACAAATAAACTGATTAATTCACGCATGTGCACAGAAATTTGCGATCACAAAAACTACTTTCTTTCGCCTCTTGTTAGATGGTGTACTCTGTGGTTTTATTTTGACACGCAAATGTCTGTAGTGAATGTAAGTTAGCTGAATGAAAGATAACCACAGTAGCTGCAGAAACGTTACAATTATTCCTGATAAAAAATTTCGTTGAAAGATATTGCCAACATAACATTTTAGCAATGTCATCTCAGACAGTCATTGGTTTAAATTTGATATTTTATTAACGAACAAAATGTATTTGGTATGGAATGAAATGTCTAAACATATATTTATATTCTACGGCTACCTTCAAATATGCTATAAATTTAAATATTTATGAGGTTTAAAAAGACAGCATAGTGATTCACAGTAGATTGAGTCATCAAGATAGCTATCTACTACGAGTAACTGTTCCGATCTTACTTTTTCGATTTTCTATTACGTGCATGGAGGATCACTTACTGAGCATAAAATAACAAAATGCTGACAGACTCCGGTGAAGCTTCAGGCATCATCTTGAAAAAACGTTTTTGGCCGACGATATCTCGGAAACTTTGCATTTTAGGGTCGATAACTCTTTGAAGATCGATTTATTCTTTAAAACTTTTGTTGAAAGCTTAATTTTTTACTGCACATACTTTTTACTAGAAATGTAGAAATGTCGACGCTCGGCAGGTGACGCAGCAGCCCAAAGGTTTTTTCTGTATCTAATAGAAGGGATAAAAAGGTCTGGCGTTGGGACGAATATCTTTATAATAGTGAACCCCGTCTTCAACGAGGGGTCGGTATATGCTGCCGATGTTGACCATAAGAATAAAGAATTCAATCAAGCTTCACTTAACGAAGATGATTAGTAGGCATAACCTAATGTGCAAAGTTGCCAAGATATCGGCGAAAAACCTTTTTTTTAAGATGGCGCCTGAAGCTCTACCGGAATCTGTCAGCATTTTGTGATTTCATACGCAGTAAGTGCTTTCAGACTTTATAAAAGTAATCAATTCTTTATATTCCACTGGCCTATTTCATAATTTTGATCATCAAAAAGCATGAAAATTACGGTATGAAATAAATTTAACATTAGTAAACAGAAAATAATTTACGTTGAATTCTATTAAAGATGACAAAACTAGCCCACAATAAGCCGCCGATTTTTTTTTGCAAAACCCATTCAATTACACATCACATTACCTGGAACCACACATGCAAATATAATGGACCTAATAATACGTTTTTTATGTTTACATTGTGCAAATGCGGCAAATTTATGCATTAAAGTTACGCTATTCTATTCAGGAGTACCCTTGAAATAAAAAAAAATTAACCGATTTCAAAGGACACCGCTGCGTTTTGTTTTCAAATTGAACATACAATGACCCTGGCATACACTTTTATTTCATATAGACGGCTAATTACAGGGAGCAGGTGTTTAAAATTCTCTCAAGCTCCAGCTGAAAGATAAATAAGTTTAAAATATCGATGAGAATTTCTATTCCTCTAAAACATCTTTTTCTACTCCTATACTATATGTTGTTTTAAATGTTAAATTTCCAGTTTCAGACATTATTACACTGGTTTCCATTTTGAAACAGAAAAATTGACCAATATAAATCTAGATTTTCAAATATTGGGCAGACCCAATATTTTCTGTAGTATGTTGGACAGTTTCAAGAGATTCGTGTTTTATGACAGTTTGAATATTTTGCGTTAGACTTTTTAAAATAAATGAAGAGTTTTCATACACAACACGCTGAAAAGGCTAAAAATGTATCCAATAGTTTATTAGCTGCAAAATCGAAGAAGGTAGTATGATAAATTTTAGGGTCAATTTATGGATTGAAGGTTAGCAAGAGAAGTATTATCCTTTTCTGAAAACGTGTCTCCAGTGTACTTAGAAGAATTCTCAAACAAATCGAATTCTTCATCTCTCTGCACCAACTACACTATTCTAAAAACAAAACTTAACATTAAACATAAAGCTGATTAGGTTAGGTTAGGTTAGGTTAGGTTAACATTAAACATAAAGCTGATATAAGCAAATATCCAAAATTGGAGGCATTTTTAAAAAGAAAGTCCGAAAGATATAGCGGAAACCAATCAACAACATTTTTGCCAGATGAAATTGAAAAAATCAATGTTGTTGAGTTCAAATAAAATTTTTTGTTCGTGGAAAAAATAGTGTATGCAACTCTCATGTAATTGTTATTAATACAATCGCACTCGCACTTGTTAATGCTTGTGTATTAATACCCATTATTACATGATCGTTGCATAATATTCCACCGAATTTATAAGTAACAGTCAAAAATTGTTCCCTTGAAACATATTTATCGATAATCTTATGGAAGGCGACCGGAGGAATTTTTAAGCACACGTGTCCGACTGTTTATCTTATAGTCGAGCGGATAAAGCACAAAAAAGGCTCAAAGTTCGGAATTTTTCATCCAGGTCCAGGTCGAGGTTCGGGGGCACCAGGTGTCCGGGGGGTGTTCGCCGATGCCATATTTGAATTCAGCCACCCGAAAAACCCCCTGGCGCGGTGTTTTTTTCGTTCCCCTAGTGATTTCTTGGAGAGTCCCACGGAGACGAGGTTCATCGGCGTTCCTGAGCCCCAGGTCCGGGGGGTCAATTTCAACATCATAATCGTGATCAGCGACCTCGAAAACCTCCGGGTACCCGATTTGAGCCAGTTCTGACTCTTATTTACAGAGTTTTTACATTTATGCATTTTTGGCATGCATTTTTGACTGCAGCGATGCAATTCCCGATTTGTAATGGGAACAAAGTGGGTACATTTTTTACAAATAATTTTCCGAAGCGAATGCAAAAAACCGCATTCCGATCCGTCTTCAGGGAAAAAATTCCGAACTTTTTTGCTTTATCCGCTCGACTATTAATTGTCATGAACCTACCACAGATGTTTTCATATTTATCACCAAGAAATCGCGTTGATTTACTATTACCATTGTCTCTATTACTATTCACTTATGAATTTTAACCTTTTAATAAAAGGTCTCAAGTTGAGTACTCAGGGTTTTCTCCAAGCTTTCAGTCTATTTGGTTCCTGGCACGACACTACTATCCCTGTCTCTTCTTTTGTTTTCATCGACTGACATGTCTTTCCATGTCTGGTAATGGTATTTGGATCCCATTCCTTCTTGTTGCTTAATCCTGTTACGAATTTTTTTGAAAATTATACTTGTTCGTCATACCGTGGCATGTCCCAGGTCTCGGATCTAAGAAGCGAGGAGTTGATTTTTGTTCAATGATTCCCTCTCTAGTTGGTCTGCATCTTGTCCTTTCTGCAACACTTTCCACGATCATATGTAGGGGCGTGAGTTTGAGAATCACTTACTTCTATGGCTGCTGTTGTTCTCATTGATCCTGTGATATGTTTATTTGTGTTCATTCAGTTTTCAATTCTTATTTTTCCATTTCCTTGTTTGGTTGAATAAAAGTTCCGAAAATTCTTGCAAAATCACATCTTCAGTCAGTATTGTACCCAGTCTGGCGCTATCATCTGGATCATTGATATCCCAATTTGTCGTGGTTGTTTGAAAAGAGATAAGCACATTCGTACCAAAAAATAAAAATACACAAAAGCGGTCAACAAAACAAGCCGTAAGTAATTCGTTAAATAAGCGTCAGGATTTTCCAGTGTTTTTTTTCTATTTTCCCAATTTCCAGCTCATAATCGTCGGAGAAAAATGGCAGCTGAGGCTTTCAGGCGATTACTTTTAATCGGTTGAATTCGCGCTGCAAGTTCGAATAATAATTTTTAATAGGATTTTCTCTTAAAAATTCAGTCGCGCGACAAAAACGTAAATTATTTAACGAATTTTTGAGATTCTTAACTTTTATTGAAAAATATCAATTGTTCGTATTTCACCATTTCAATTGAGATCATTTTTTCAATTGAATGAGTCCATATGAATGTGGGGAAAAGTTATATATATATTTCTTAAAACCATAATTGGTAGGTAAATCTTTACAGGATGACCATTTCAAATCATCCCAGTATTGAAACCTTAAAAACAATAAGATATGCAAATCAGGAGAACTGGGATAAACTTTATATTCATTTTAGGAAACATTAATATCGAATTGGCACTTTTGAAGTGAAAAATGAATGAAATTTTTGTCCTAGCATGGCGAGCTACCGAAAACCCCAAATAAGGTCAATTTTGATGTCTTAAAGTATAAATGATATTGCCTGTCAAAGGCCTTTTCGACTAACAGGGTACAAGCATAAATTTTGCTATTGGTGGGAATTGACGCTTTATTAGGTCTCCTAACACCTTGCATGCCTATTTTTCGAAAAAAATATAAACTTTACTTTTAAAACGACTTTAAAAATCATAAAATTTGAAAGTCCGCCAAAACGCGCTTTACGTCATAAAGATGGCTGCCCCATGGAGTGACGTCATTTGTTTACGTTCTTATTCGTGTATCATGCTCTGAATTCTTGTGACCTAATTTGTCGTATTCTGTGTAAAAATTTATTTTTATTTTTATTTTTTTTAAATTGCAAAGCGCTTTCGGCTATTAAGCCATCTTCAGTGCCATACTCGTCAGATATGATACAAGAAACCTGATCAAATGTCTACAACACATTAACGTCACAATGATAAAATTACATCGAATTTAAAATTTTTAAAAATTATCCCCTGATTGGGGTTGAACTGTCTCCATACTTCGAACATTTTTAATTCTAATTATATTCTTCAGCTACTACACGACCGGAAAACGAAGTTTTTACACAGAATACAACTATGTTTTCTTGACTTTCTAGTCATGTGTACTCAGCTATAAAGATATTCACCTTCATAAATTCAAGCAGCATAAATGAGTCTACTCTGGGCAAGTTATCAGTTTGTGCTTTTTCAAAACCTTCGCGAGCCATATCTTTACTCACAAAATATGGAAGAATCGTCACTGAACGCTGAACTAGTAAATAAAATATATTCGTCTAATAGTTTTAAAATATCCTCGGAAATATCGAACATTCACGTCCACTTTCCACTTTACGTTGACTTTTAGGAATAAAAAAAGCACACACAAACACGTAATGGTCTCAAACAAACATATAAATGATATTTTTACGTCGATGAGCAATTAATAGTTCATTAAAATACAATATAAACACACAACTACACATAACCTAATGCATTACCGGCCATATTGACACAAGAGATATGACATCACACGTATCATCGGTAGCGTTCGGAAATCCTCGGGTTGTGGTCGGAAAGTGCATTGAAATTTTAATTTCATTTCAAAATTTGGGAGTAATTTCCAATGCCCCTATTGGGCCCCTATTGGGCTCAACTGTTTTTTCACCAAGTCCTCCTTGGAGAAATCCTCCCTTGGATGCACGAGCCTTGGGAGTCCAATGGGATAATGCTTCACAAACGAAGACAATGTGAGTGGCTGTTTCCTCCTCTTCCATGCATAATCGACAGATTGGTTCCTTCCTATATATGTCGTTTGTAAGCAAGTACTTCCTCAGGGTACAGTGACCGATGTGTGAACCCGTCACTTTTCCTATCCGGCCCCTGCTGAGGTTTAATATTTCTCCGAGGGTTTCTTTATCAGGATTTTGCTGTGGTCCTGTTTTGGATCGTGTCTCTAGTCCAACTGATGTTTAGTTTGAATCCACCGAGATGGTACAACCACGTGCATAATATCCCAAATACTGGTTCAGGACCAGTGAATTGTGTTTCAGACCCTAGTTTTGCTAGGGAGTCTGCTTTTTTATTTCCTACAATACCCTTGTGCCCCGGGACCCACTTACTCCATTATGGTTAATAGGCCAGTATAAATCTGATCTGGGGACATGCTAAATATTTTAGTGCTGCCTGATTATCAGAGAGTATAAGGATCATTTGGCCTGTATACCCCCTTTCGATATTTAATTGCGAACACATGTCGATAGCGTAGATTTCTGCCTGGAATACAGATGTAAAATTCCCCAACGAAATTCTTAAGGGGATTACAAAAGCTTTTGGATTGTTTAATCTCAGTAAGCCATCTTCGGTACTCTCCTTTGCAAGGGAGTCTGCCTCTCCATATCAGAATGGCCAGGAATCCAGACCGTGAATAGTTTGTGGAGTATTCCTATTGGAAAAAGTATTTTTGGCAGCTTGATAACAACTTTGATGTTACACTGAGTGCTTCTAAGGACGCTTTAGTGAGAGATTAGTTTCTTCCAATTTCTCCACAGATAAATCAATGGGGTGAATTTCCGCATGCATTTCATTTGCATGGGATCTGTGGCACGTTTATATTTCTGCCTCAGATATGCGACTAGATCGACTAGATACTTCACCAAAATAATTTGCAAAACAATTGCGAGCAAATTATTATTTCTTAACATTATAATACTCATACAAACGGGCCAAAATGTCATGCACCTTACAGCCCAAAAACGACTTTTTGCTCTCGCACCTGCAAAATGAACTACGTGATTAACGTTTTTCTACACCCATTATGGAAAAAGTGCTTGAAGCCAATAAAATATTTGTTTTTGTTTTCTATCCCGGAAAACAATTTGTTAATGTGAAGAAAATAAAATTAATGGTGCTTAATTATAATTTCTATGTAAAGAAACTCATTCGCAGTAACCTAATTAGATGTTGGTCGTTCGCAGCGTTTAATACTGCACAAGTTTTTAAGTAAAAACTTCGTAATTCAGATGGTTAACTGCCGCCGCTAGGAGTAAAAGTTACGTAAATAGTTAGACCGGAAATTACAAACTTCAAGGAGTGAAGTGTGTTTTCGGGGCAATTACAAACTTCAATGTCTCCGCCGATCTTCTCGAGTACACTTTATGCTAAAATTGTTGCTTGTTCGGTAAAGTCTAAAAGATATACGGATATAGGAATACATATGAATTATTTTTCACGTCGTTCTCAATCTTCTTGTCAATACTAAAGTTACTACTTTTACAAAACACACATTAACTTTCATACTGCATCACTTGAAATGTCTTATTTGCAGATGTCGAGGCAGATGTGCACCGATAAGAGGAAATACAGCTCATTGCTTCATTAAAATTGGAGGAATACTACAGTTTTATTATGGGACGAAGGCACTACAGCGGGACTCCAGCGACAACTCCATCATATCGCTCCAGTAGAACTTGCCTGGCGAGGTGGAGAAGCAGTCAATTGCAGAGTTCATTATTTTAAAGAGGTAGTGGATAATTAAGGGATAAGAACAGATACTTAGACAACATAGTTACATTGAGTTAACTGTATAAACCCTCACTTCGTGGAATCTACTCATCATATGGTTTTAAATGAAACTAACTGTTTCTAAATGACTCCACAATATATTTG
>CAJUYH010010060.1:0-12831 GCA_910591685.1 Galerucella tenella
TAATTTATATTTACAGATTTATATTCAAATACAGTCCTTATTTAATAATTTATATAATACACTAAACACACACTAACTATAATTTATATGAGAGTCACTTTATCGAGGCGCGATTGCTTTCTTTCAGTATCAACACTAACTGACTAACTAACTCCGCTGCAATGCTCGTCGCCTATTTATACTCGCACGTCTTGTAGTTCTAGAAAACTTTCGAAGTTTCTGCCCTGGTCGCTGTGTATTTCCAGGGACACTCCATATCGGCAAATGAACTCATTCAAAAGCACGTCGGCAACAGTTGCGGCTTCTTGGTTTGGAATGGCATACGCTTCTACCCATTTTGTGAAATAATCCATCACCACCAAAATGTACCTGCTGCCATTTGCTGTCGGTGGAAACGGTCCGGCAATGTCCAGGGCAATGCGTTCAAAAGGGCTTCCGACATTGTACTGCTTCATAGGAGCCTTTCTTCTTCCTTGTGGTCCATTGGTCGTTGCACAGGTAGTGCACTTCTTACACCAGCCCTTCACATCTTCGGAACTGTGCATCCAATAAAACCGTTCTCGCACTTTCTGGAGGGTCTTCTTCACACCTAGATGTCCTCCTGACGGACTGTCGTGTAATTTCCGCAGTACTGCTGCTACCCTTGTTCTTAGAATCACCAACTGTCTTCTACTTTCGGAACCTTCATCGTTCTCGATTACTCGCTGTAGCAAACCGTTTTCCAGAACCAGCGAGTCCCACTGGGCCCAATACGATTTCATCGTTGGCGAGTACCTTGAAATCTCCTGCCAAGTAGGTCGACAGTTTTCCTTTTTCCAATGTCGGATTTTCTTCAAGTCGGGATCGTTCTCTTGTTCCTCTTCCACCTTTTCCGGTGTCCATTCGTCGCTGGTCACCGTGGTTCTTCGAATGGCAGCTTCCTTAGCTTCTGTTTTGGTGCAGTGAGAGCACTCTGCTGGGCATGGTCCTGTGTTTGTAGCAGTTCTCGGTCGCTTGCACGAACTACGTACATGTCCCATTTCTCCACAATTCCAGCATCTCACAGCTTTCGATTTTCCATTTGAGATGCTTTTCATCATGTTGACAATCTGGTCAAGCTTGTTTTCCACTTGTTCGTATGCTACAGCCCTCACCTTGCCGTATACTCCGGAAGCCTGTGTAGCTGCTTCGTACTCCAAGGCTGCAGAGAGTACGTCAAACAGTGTCTTATGCCGAGCCAAGCGTAGAGTTCTCTGCATTTCATGGACACGAACTCCGTCGATGAATGGCTGTACCCCTAAACATTCCATGACATTCTCCGGTGCCGATGGATAGGCAAACCGCACCAACCTCGCAATGTCTGCTTCGAATTCCTGCAGAGTTTCGTCGCGTTTTTGTTGGCGGTTTTTCAGCTGCGACTGGTACAGGGGGTGTATTTTCGTTCTCAGTCGAAATATTTCGTGTTCGAATGATTTCGAATGAAACAATTCGATTGATATTGGCCTAACGTATTTTCGAGACGTCATCGAATTAAAATTCGTATGCGGAATTGAAATTCGAATGACCATACGTGACAACGTCGCAAATTATACGGTACCAACCGTAGAGTTCTAATAACCCTGCAATGTTCCTGCCTTGTGTTTAAAGTTTGAAGTTTTGAAGGGTCAGTTTCAATAATTAGCAAAATATACATTTTTAAAAATGGAAAAGCAAAGAAGCGGTCATTTCACTGCAAATCAAAAGAAACATCTTGTTGCCTTCCTCTTAGATCACCCAGAGCTAAAAAGTGGAAAATTTACTAGAGAATTTACATTCAAAACGGCACAAACATTGTGGGAAGAAGTGAGCAATTCCATAAATTCTATGCCAGGGGCAAAAAAGATTGGAGGCAATTATTAATATATTACATAATATATCAAAATTATAATAAATATCATCAAACAACAATCATAACCTTACCAAAGTAAAAGTCAAAATTGAAAGTCGGGAAAGTCAGAGAATCGCTTTTGCGCATGCTCAAAACTCAAATTCGAGCACGGATTTTAAATTCGATTGGTTCCAACCCAGTCGAAATAAATCGATTGAAAAATTTCGCACACGGAAATACACTTTTTGCATTTCATTCGAAAATTTGACGTAAGGTCGCATTCGAATCAAATTCGATTGAAACGAAAATAAGCCCCCAGATGCTCCAAGTGTTCCAGGCCATATCTCATGTTCAATCGCTTTTTGAGTTATTCAAAATCTTCGGTCTCTTCCACTGGAATGGTCTGGAGGATATCCATGGCGTCTCCTCTAAGGGCAAGAGTTAAATTCAACGCTTTTTCTTTCTCACCCCAGTTGTTTGCCTTTGATGCCGCCTCGAATTGCTTAAGATAGTTCGGCCATGACGTTTTACCATCGAATGTTGGCAGCTTCACTCGGCTGTTAATATCGTTTTCCCTTTTCGGTTTCAACTCTACTTTCTCTGCCAGTTCGTCGTTGTTCGGGGCTTGCCTAGTTGTAATATCCGGGTGATGACTAGTCTTCCTTTCGATTTTTTTGATTTTTTGTTCCATTTCTTGACATTTTATTTTCTATATCCGCCGAAAGTTTACTTTCCATGGACGAAATTTCGTTTTTTATATCAGACATTTTGTTTTCCATCGAAGACATTTTATTTTCCATGGATGAAATTTCGTTTTTTATATCCGACAATTCGTTTTTTATGGAAGAGGTTATAGAGGCGGACGCTTCGTCGGTGAATTCAAACGTTTCCGGGTCCAATCCATTGTTAATCATGGCATTCTTCAGTCGTTCCACTAACGCTGACTTGGCCCCACTTGTGTCCAATTCGTATTCCTCCAACTCTCTTCGAAGCTCTGAAACTTTTAATTCACAAAGTTTCTTCGCCATCTTCCTGTATATTTATTTTTTAATCCCACTTCTGACACCAATGTAACGTTTATTCTAATTTATATTTACAGATTTATATTCAAATACAGTCCTTATTTAATAATTTATATATCACACTAAACACACACTAACTATAATTTATATGAGAGTCACTTTATCGAGGCGCGATTGCTTTCTTTCAGTATCAACACTAACTGACTAACTAACTCCGCTGCGATGCTCGTCGCTTATTTATACTCGCACGTCTTGTAGTTCTAGAAAACTCTCGAAGTTCTGGTGGATGCGCTGGGTTTTTCTGGATGTTACGTATTCCAGATTATTCTCGAAAATAAGGCGGAGGAGCCATAGTCGTATCATATGGGAATTTCACTGGGGGCACTAATTGAGCACATTAATGCAGCAGCTCGCGTAACAATATACAGTGTGAAGAGAGAGATGTTGGACACAATTGATGGAAAACGCCGCTCAATGAATATATCTTCTATTAGATTATTTGATTTCCGCGATAGATTATCGCGAACTGTCCTTTCAAATGGTTTCCGAAATAATTACTCAAAAATATTTTCATTTCCACCACATTATGATATTTCTCCTCAACGTTACTATACCATTGAAATTTTCTCTCACCAACTTTATAATTTAGTTAGTAGGCACTAGGGTGTTTATATGTTAATTACTCCCGTTGTGCGCCTTACAACTTATTTCGCCAGTTGGATGCAGCTGAGCCACATTCTTTTGGCTCGTAGTGACTCCGCCAATACTTTAAAATTTCTGCCTTATGCCTTCCGGGGTTACTTTTCAGAAGGTAGCGCAAATATTATTTATGCGAATTAAAATAAATATAATTATAGATTCCACTTATCTTATTATTCGTTTCAATATTAAGAAAACATGAGGAACGACATAGCTCAACTGTATTTTGAAAATGGTAATTATTTGTAAAAAACAGTCTTTTGGAAAAAGTAGCTATTTGCAAAGGAATATAAGAATACAGGATAATATTTTTAAAATAAGGGAAACGACATAGCGTATCTATATCTTTTCAAAAAAAGGCAGAATAGAAAATATGAGGAGAGACGTAGTTTAGTGTCTTTAGTGTTGTTGTATCCGTCGTAGATCAATACTTGTCCTTGAAATTATACAGATGCATTGAGTTGCTCAAGAATTGTTAATAATAATTGTTTGAACTATTCATAAAGTATTGGTATTTTTCAAAATTCAACCTTTGGCCTTATAAGCTGGAGTCATAACATCTTTTTACTAAAGTTTCTAAATAAGTATACAAACTTTAAATTGCGTAACCTCCAAAAAATAAACTGAGCATTTGGATAAGAGCCTCTCTTTTTATGCCATCCAAACTTCATGGTAAGTGCTTTTACTTTTTCTACTATACAATTAGAAAACAGAGCACCTGAGCAACTAATTTATAATGAACAATAATTAGGTGCAGCGCTTAGGGAGGGATCTAAAAGTATCATCCCCTAAAAATAATAATTACGTTCTCTCTCTATGTTATAACAGTATATTGTTCAAGGAGCAAATGATGATGACTACTACTCTCGATATGCGTTTATGTCGCGAGCCATATAGTCCAATTAAAAACAACGAAAGTGACCCGATTTTTGCTGAGACGATGTGATGTATGAATTACTATAGATTTTTATCTCAGGAATTTAGTTCTGAACAAATTTTTGAGATTAACCCCCGGGAAGGGGTTGAAAGTCGTGAATAAATGTTAAAAATTGCAATATATTGAGAATGGGCTTGTTATCAATGAAATATTATCTAGGTTTTTCTTACGTTATTTTCTAAAACTGAATCATCAAAATAACTAGTGAAATTTTCAGCTCTTGAACTTTCCCCACTACTTAGATATTAGAGGTTGAAAATGGAGCTCCCTTAAAAAGCGACAGAACCGACTGTGACGTCACATTGCATATTGTGCTCTGTAAAACGCTGCGTTTCACAAGAAAGTTGGTTACAGCTGCAATATCTTTAAATTTTAAAAGTGTTAGTGATTTTTGCTATTAAAGATGTACTCAGTAGATACTGGATTTATTGAAGCAGATTCTGCAAATTCACCTGGAGTCGATATTTTTATGGCGAGGGACTACATTAATAGAAACAAAGAATTCACACTTGGTTTCTGAATCGAAATTTCAAAATAACCTAACCTAATACATTGTACATTTTCACATCTGCGTCTGGAGGTAGTAGGAAGTCTTTTCTTAACTTGCACAAATGGGTAAAGGTAACTGGCTAATAACGGTAGGCATAGTTTTTTGTATAATACTACATACTCTGGAAAGTGCCACACCAAAATCGTCTCCTAATATCCTATAGGGTAAATTCAATTTGATCTTTTTTAAGGTTAAAAAGACATCAAGCTTGTCCAGCTCACATTTTTTTAGTTAACAAGCTCACAACAAATAATGAATGACTCGGAACTCCCAAATAAAGCTTTGGATTTTTTTCTATCAAATAAAATATTCTATTTCGTCTGACCTATTAGTATCTGGATAAAATGATCTATTCGGATCTGACATATTTAATTCTGACGAGCTAAATGTAGAAGAAGGGCCGCTAGTGGAAATTGAAAACTCTTCGTTCATAGGTTTTTCGTCTTTTTCCATTCACGATTTCTTTGGAACGATCTCATTGCTAGTGCATTTTCTCTTTTTAGCCATTTTCCATATATAAAACCCTTCGCCCCCGCATTGAATTGCTTTGGAAAGTACATACCTAAGCCTTAATGCAAGCCTGAACCCCTATTTCTCGAGATGTAGGTTCCATTCGTGTGATATCCATTTGATTTTCTTCCTCTACTTTATCATCATCAGAGGATCTATTTTCTGAGCTTAACTTATAAAAACTGTGACCGTGGCTTTGAACTATGCATTGTTACTCTATTTTTTAGACAGTCAAACAACCTCGGTACTACCCAAGGTTTTAATTTAACTGTTCCACTGCTCACTGTTTTAATGTATATGTATATATTTTTCTGGTGCATTCTTGGATGTGTTAGGACAGTCGAGAATCAAATAGTATTCATTTACCACTTTTTTCTCACTCATTTCACAATAAAATAACGAAACAGTAGGTACAGTCAACAGTCCAGCGTTTTTTTCTCTTTCACAAAACGATACAATATACAGAATACACAGCTCTCGACTCGCGGCGTTTCAAACGTTAGGGTATAACCACTATTCGGTGGTATAGCATATGCAGTGTGACGTCACAGGTAACCACGCCCCGTTTTCGTTCAATCCAATTTCCTTACTTAATTAGAGGGTTTAAACGTTCGCGGAAAAATCTAAAATTTTGGGAATCTGTTTAAAATGAGTTTTAGTTTCTATTATTAACTAAAAAAAATTTTTTTAACAAGACCATTAAAGCAATTCCGTTAAAAAGTTGTAGAGAAAAAAATTCTGCTTCTGTAACGTTGAATCCATTTTTTTCCATAAATAACAGGAAAGTCATTAAAGTGAATTGAAACTTTTATACCTCCTCTATCTTAAAACTGACCCATGGCGCATTTACTTCTGTTCCATATTCGCACGTATAAATTGGTCAGATTGCCATGATGTCAGGCTTACTTTTTGTCCTGGGAAATTATAAGCGTCTTCATTTTCAATTGTATTTAGGAAATGAATTTTCACTAGTTATTAATAAATGAAAATTATCGATATAAATCGTATGTAAGGTAAGTTGATGACTTTGTTTTTTGTTTGTAAACGAGAGATTGTATGTTAAATATAATTTATTGTTTTTTGTTTTAATAGGCGTTTGAATAATATCCATTATCCATATATACTATATTTAGTCCACGACCACTATGTATAATTTTTTTTATTAAACAAAAACACCATACTTGGATGTCAAGATAATAGTAGACCGTTCACTAAGCAGCAACAACTACTTCTCGGTCTATATGCCCCAAAAAACGTAGTTGAGATATCTTCACGATATAACCAACTGGTTTGTAGTCAAAGGGAACTTCTAGATCGGTTTCAGCGCACATTATTTTTCCATCTTCATTTTGCTTTATATAGATTGCGAAAAGTCTATTCGCGACATAAGATTTACACAAAAGCACGACAAAAAAAATATGAGAAAAATTACTTGAAAGAGATATAAGAATAATAGGGCGCACTCAGCGATGGGCGTGTGTTCAGTGCCCCCCTATTTAAACCACTGTTGCCAAATGTACTTATCTGTAAAATTTATTCCCAATTTTTGTCAGCAACAATGTTAAATACCAATAATTGTTAAATCGAAAGCAGTATATAGATTTTATCTATTGCAGATTGTAATTTGTCAAAATTTTTTCTTGATCTTTATTATTTTATTCTTATTTGTGTTGATCTCATATCGATCTCATACCGTGCTAAAAGTCAAATGCAAAATAGGTTATTTATCCCTTAGGAAGTACCAAACATTCTAAACTGGCAACGCTGCTTTCATATCAGATTAGTAGCTGGAGGTGAACACACGCCTAACGCTGACTGCCCACAATTATTCTTCTCTCTCTGTCAAGTAGTTTTTCTCATATTTTCCTCGTCGTACTTGTGTAAATCGTATGTCACGATAAGACTTTTCGCAGCCTGTATATATATTTTTTATTAAATTGGTATAGCATACGTAAAATGTAATAATTAACGAAAATTGAGGACCAAATATATAACATTTACAAAAAAATCAAATCGTTTATTAAGAGCACAAAAGAACATATTGACAGAGGCAAGACAGATATTTTGAGATACAAATCACAACTGAAAAGAATGTTATTGACGGCGCATCCGCTTTAATTTTAAACTGTTACCAGACATTGATTTTTTTTTCCAATCGAGATGAATTTTAATAGAAAACAGGACAAAATGAAACGTGTCAATCAACCAAACACGGTTCTTTGTATTACATGTCAAAGGTTATTCCGATAAAAAGTTCATTTCCTTTTACAAACATATTTATTATTCAATAACTCGAAGACGGTTTTTTTTTCAAGTTTCGTTGTGGTTTAAATTTTTCGAGTATCGTCCACTTCCTGTCTTTATTTGATTTTTTGCAACAGTAGATATAATCTAAAATACGCATTAGTAGTTGAAGTGTATTTAAAATTAATTAATTATTGACTTCAAATTTCTTAATTCTTAAGGTATAATCGTTTTATTGGGAATGGTAGGAGAAGGTGGAGCAGTTTTCACATTTTGTGAAGAGAAATTGACCAAATTTATGAAAACACCGTGTATATCGGCTATAATAAAGTACTTATCTACAGTTAATAATGACAGGCTCTGTATAACGAGCATTATTGAGCTAATTCAATAAATTTAATAAAAATAGAGCTTAACATTTTCAGAAAATGTTGCTCAACTATCCGACCTTAATTCTTAGTGATTAAATTCTTGTAAAACCTGTAGACGGCGAACGATCAACACAAAACAATGTTTAGGTAAACGACATGCTGATACTCGAATCCTTCATCATGTTTATCTGAACAGATTTATCCATTAGTAAATTTGTTCAATCCTAACCAAACAAATTAGAAACTGTTTTAATGGAATGACGTAATCACTGAACTTATTCTATTCCCAATGTATTACATGAATTGACCTTTTAATTGACATCAATTGTTATGTTGAAATAAGAAACAATAACTTACTGGTTAATGTATTGTATATTTTATTTTTGAATGCACTTTACAGTGGACTAAGACTAAAATATACAAAAATAGTTATAATTTCAAAGTTAAGGAGTTAATGTAGGTACATGTTTCATCAAATTAAACAATCCCACGAATCAAAAGAAATGATTGATACACCTTAAATATTATCACCGAATAGTAATCATTACTATTCGGACTTTCATTATAACACCCAAAAGCGTGCGTAAATGACCAATGCTTTTTAAATGGGGTTTTCATTTTAACACTCTTTTTTAGCTACGTGATTATCTAGTTGCCTTGAATTTAGTCGTTTGTTGTATAAACTTTTGTGCTGACAGTAAATTTGACAGAAGTGAAAAATAGTGAAAAATATTTGACTTATAAAAATACAAATTGCCCAATGTTATAATTAGTAATTTAAATAATTGTCCTCATTTTACTGTAAATATGAATTTAAATAATTAGAATTCGTCGTGTATATATTTGTTTATAGAAAATTCATTTTTATGTTTTTCAACCCCTTCAGAGCACATTTTTTTATTTTTTCTTCATGTGCTCGTAGATAAACTTTTGTATGATACTTGTGCGTGAAGTACTTTTGCGCACTTGTATTATAAATAACTATTACCTTGGTTTTAATTATTTTTGGTCTGGTGCTGGAAACTTCTTCTAAAAACTGACGCAAAAGATTTAAGCTGTCATAAAACACTGTCAAACATTCTACAGAAAATATTGGGTCTGCCTACTTTGGTATTTGAAAATCTAGATTTCTATTGGTCAATTTTTCAGTTTTATAATGAAAACCAGTGTTATAATGAGTATCATTATGGAACTGAAAATTGGCATTTCATTAACAACTTATAGTATAGGAGTAGAAAAAGTACACTGTAAAACAATAATTGATATGCAGAGCTTCGACACCCCAAAAGTACATGACAGATGAATAAACAGTAGAAAGATTAATCGAAGTGTTGTTGGCCGAAGAGGCGAAATTACATTCTCCAAATTAAAACCAACACCACATTTTAATTGATATATTTTTAGGTCAAATTTCAACCAATAATACCATACCATTGAATTATAGAGGTAATTATGATAAATTTTCTGGTGAAAATATAAGGGCTATTTATTGTTCAATTAAGAACATATGTTCTTGCTACTCACATAACGTTAAACAATCCAATAGAAACAGAATTTTACTAGAATGGAAGTGACTTCTAGTCATACCAGGCCAAAAAAAAAATAGAAATATTCATGAAAATGTCATGTAGGTAGCATAATTGGAAATTATTGCAGGACCATTCTCGGATTTGGTCGAATATCTCCCGAACTAGCCAAGATATTTTAAAGCATCTAATTTCCCATCAATATACCAAAATTTTTCTTTTGGTATCTATATGGCGCTTTACGAAATCTCTGTCAATTGAATCCGGTCCACCCTGTATAGTTGAGTATTGAGTTATATTTTTTGTGATTTATCATGAACAAAGTAAGAGTTGAAACAAATCACTCTGTAGGGATTAATTGAGACTGAATATCTACCTCAGTTTCCAGTGCCTCGATACCGATAAGTCTTTGGTACCTGACCTAGAGAGAGGGTTAAAGTTGGTCTTCGGCAGATGAATATTGCTGAAAACCAACCACAAAAATAAATTTTTTGAATTAGCAACTGAAAGATCTAAAATATCTGGAACTCATGATTAAGAGTCACTACCTATTAAATTGAAGACGATTATAGAGAGTAGGCGCCAGTCTTGTTAATGATGAATCAACGCACTGGTGTCAGTACAAAATCGAAACAATTATTCTGTCAATAAGTCGTTTATTAAAAGTTTGATAATACATGTTTTCGTAGATCAAAGTAATTTATTCCAGTGGATAAGAAATTTTCACAAAATGCTCTAAAATAACCATTTGAGTGTAAATAGAAAGTTTATTTCTATAAATTATGTCTTCTTTAAAAAGTAATATAAAAGACGTCACCTCTATTACTATAAACATACTATAGACATTTTGCCATTTTGCCATTTTGCTTTGTGCTCTATCTGGTCTGAGAGAGTTTTCTTTACCAGATTTAAAAGGGATTTCCAGTGGAGGCTCCGAGCCTTTGAGCTGGGGCTGGCCTCCTTTTCTTGCAAGTGGATCCACTACTTCGTTACCCAGAATTTCGGAGTGACCCAGAGTCAATACCAGGACAACCTTATAGATTGCACCCAGTTGGTTTAGGAGTGGTCTAGTATTCCAAATCAGTTTTGAATTGCATATGTTGGAGGTTCTTTGTTGCTGCCGTTCTCCAGGATTCATCCAATGAAAGCTTCCGCTTGAAAGACTGTCGCAGACTGTCAACAACTAGTTCAGTCTGCACCAGACGAAAGTGTAAAACCTTATTTTTAAAAGTAATTTATTCCAATGAATAAGAAATTTTCACAAAATGCTCTAAAATAACCATCATTTGAGTGTAAATAGTAATTTTCATTTTATAAGACTATGCCTTATTTAAAAAGTAACATAAAGGACTATAAACTTAAGACATATTGGCCAGCCAGACCAGTCTATCTGGTCCGAGATAGTTTTATTTGCCAGATTTAAAGGAATTTCCAGTGAAGGCTCGGAGCCTATGAGCTGGTGCTGGCCTCCTTTTCGTGCTAGTTGACCCATTACTTCGTTGCCCAGAATTCCGGAGTACCCAGAGTCAATACCAGGACAACCTTTTAGATTGCACCCAGTTGCTTTAGGAGTGGTCTAGTATTCCAAATCAGTTTTGAATTGCATATGTTGGAGTGTCTTTGTTGCTGCCATTCTCCAGGATTCATCCAATGAAAACTTCCGCTTGAAAGACTGTTGCATGCTGTCGAAGACTTTCAACAACTAGCTCACTGCACCAGACGAAAGTGCAAGACCTTATTTTTAAGAGCAAATTCGGTTTTCAACAAAATTATGAATTTCTTATATTATGAACTTCTTATTAATAAAACCTATTACATTTTATCTACTATCAACATTTATTGAAGACATCATGTTGATGAAATCGACCATTGATTGAAAATTTCGCAGTGACGCCACTGCTTATTCCATCGGATTTAGAAACGGAGAAAATCTCATTTGAATTTGAAGCCGATAGGTAGATCGTATCTAGCCCTTTAGGCTCAAGACTGTGGTATTATCAGCAAAAAGTCTTATGTTAGTCATCGCCGTCAATAACTTTGTGTCTCGCTAGCTTTTTGTGTGAATCCGTCTGATCCGTCTTTAGATATAAGAGATATGAGCAAAAGAAAGAAGAAGTCGAGTTTTATCACAAGTAAGGACAAAGATGGTAACCAAGGTAACAGTTGACCTGTTCCTATTGGCTACTAGAAAAGTGTCAATAGATACGCCCACATTTCCTGTCGGCCTGGCGCTCTTTCCTTATCCTCGCATTCTCATCCTCGAAAGGATAATCAACTGACTGGAATGAAGGACGTGAAGCACTTTGTTCGGAATATATGCGGAAAGGAATGGAAAGGGAGTCAGGTAAGTAATTATTGAGCTTTATAAAAGATGTAACTTTGTCGAGTAGCGTTTGATAGCGAGTAAAAGTAAAAGGGAGGAAGCTAAGCCTTTAATATTTACTATTAAGTTATTTTAAAAACTGTTTTACTATACAGGGTAATACAAAAATGAAATAATAAACTAGCTACAGGAAAGGATAATATCAAGAAGGTTTTCGCTATGGATCAAATATTTACCACAAAGTGCTTAATGAACAAAAAATATGAACAAAATCTACCATTGCGTATATTGTTCATAAGCTCTGCTTTTACAGCACCATTTTCAAGCCATCTGGATGAGGGAGATTTTTCTACTAGTCTGGAATGATAGCTGGGATTGTCCATAACAGGAAAAATAATCTTCAAAAACATCAGCGTTCAGTTCCTCATGGTAATCTTTAGTTGACTTAGATTCGAAGTACTACTTCGCTACCCCATACAGGGCCATGATACGGGATAGAGAGTCCTGGGAAAAAGAGAGGAATACACAGCCTAATGGGACCGTCTGGTCGCTTGGCTTCATGGATGACAAGGTAGCAGGATTGGCACAATGGGCCCGCCAGTGGCCTCAGCGTCGGAACCTTGGCTTGAGTTGTCCAGGACAAGGCTCGCCTGCACATTTAGTAGTAGTAGTAGTAGTAGATTCGAATTCAAATAAACCACCACCTAAAAATCCTTTATCGCTACCAATATGAGTAATTATTTATCTGCGACCATTACAGGAAGGAGCTTTCAAGTCTGTGGATAGGCCTTCTAAACAAGCCT
>CAJUYH010010061.1:0-12829 GCA_910591685.1 Galerucella tenella
TATTACTAATAATTAGATTAAACGTATTATAAAAATTTTAAAACTTACTTTATTACCTGATTCATTCATTTCCTGAGCCACTTTTTCCCATGCCATAGACACAGAGTCCCGTTTGCTACATTCCGGTAACTGATAATTATATAAACAAGGGTGTTGTTCGACAATTTTTACAAGCTTAATATCAAAATCGGTTTTTTCTTTTGGCATTTTGATTAGCTACTTGTTTATCACTATACCGTCCTTATCGCTCGGCAAATACTATGCAAATAAAAGAATTTCAAGAAACAAGTTACAACAAACAGAGCACGTTGCATTTCGCGAAACTTGTTGACGAAACAATTTCTGGTCTCCTGTTTCCCAAACGCCAGTGTGCATCGTTTCATATAAGTACATGGGTTATTCGATATTGAAACGAGTTGCATGTTTCTTGAAACGAGTTTCACGAAATTCGTTTCTCCAGTGTGTCACCCGCTTTTTAAAGTTAGGCAAGTATATTATTAGTAAGTAATTATTACATTATCAAGAGCCGATTTTACATTGTAGTATTCACTAGTTATTCTAGGTAGTGCTAAACAATAAAAGTTTTGACAACTATGCGGTCACAAAGTATTCTCAATATAATAAGGTAGTTATCTTTTGGTATATAATAATGATATGTCCAAAAAATAAAATATATTTTTCAGTATTTGTTACGTGTTTGTAGTAAGAATGACGTGAAAATTTACACCCGTACCTAGTGTGTAATAGTAGTTTGTGCAACTAGTGTGGATATGATGGTCATATCGCACGAGGACGAAGTTTGAGCACGACGCTGTAGGCGGAGTGCTCAATCGTTCGAGTGCGATATGGACAATCCACACGAGTCGAACATTATATTTTTTCTACGACTCATTCAAGAAAAAATCTAGAAAATAAACATTTGAATAAACTGTAAAATAAATATAACTTGAAATTAACAATTTTCAACTATTTTATTCATAATCGTACCAATTCAATTTTATGTCTTCACTAATTTTTTGTGATAAACGTACAGTTCTTAAATGTACAATTTGTATAACATTACGGTTTCCCTTTTTAAATATGCGATGCTGTTATAAATAGATCGGCGGCCTCGAATTGCGGACCGATTACCTGATTTTAATAATTCCGTACTCGAACTGCGGACCAAACCAAGAAGACACCTCTTTTAAAAACCATGAATTGCGGACTAAGCCTTCCTCACAAATACGTACATCAAATTGCTATACACTCAAATCTATTACGGAAAATGAGGATGCAGCCTTCCTCACAAATACGTACATTAAACTACTACATACTCAAACCTATTACGTAAAACGAGGATGCAGCCTTCCTCACAAATACGTACATCAAACTACTACACACTCAAATCTATCATAGAAAACAAGGATGCAGCCCTTCTCTTTCGACTTGGTCCGCAATTCATGGGTCATTAAAAACACATGACAAATTTTGAAAATCATTTATGGTTTTTGGTCCGCAGTTCATGTACGCCCAAATAGATGTTGCCAGTCGGACTACCGCAAGAAAGGTATCGTACCTTTATTGATAATCATGAATATTCTGCAAAATATTCCAAGCGTCTGCCTGTTGAAGTTATCAATATTGAGCAGAATAATTATTTTAAAATAAAATTAACAATTGAAAAAAAAATTTCTTCACGCGGAATTGAACCCGGGTCTACCGCGTGAGAGTCTGGTATGTTAACCACTCGGCTACCGAGATTTATTCTACGCAAACCTCAGAAGTATTACATACTTTCATGAGAACTGACGTCCATCGGTAGTCCCTTAAATACCCATTTTATTCTGTTTTTAGTATTTGTTATTAATTTATAAAGTTTATTTTATTCAAGTTTTTTTTTATAAATAAATATTCTTGATCCAGTGCTTCTGGGAGAGACTGTTTTTGACAAGTTATTTTGACGTTTCTTTAAATTTAAAAAAAGATGAATGACGAGTACTATACGCGAATGCTGATTGGTGGTTTTCATATACGTTCTAGGATGTATATGAAATCATATACGTTCAGTTAACCGATATGGCCTACATTTCCATTCTCTAAACTGCAGGAAATGGATAATATACATGTGGGTGTAGAAAAAGGTGCTTTAGAGTTTAAAGCAAGGACTTTACTAGTAAACGCATGCACTTGTGCATCAAGCACCTTCAGGTACTGTTAGAAGTATAGTTTATACGTGTGCCAATATGACAGGAATCAGCTAATCGACAATTTACAGACTTCTTAGTGAAAGAAAAGGTGGAAACAGTGTAAAGTTGCCTGATAGTGTGAAAAAACCCCTGGTAGAAAGCCGTTAGTAGTTGACGAAACAGCGAACGGTCAGTACATTCATTTTATTTCAAGAATGAGATTCCAACAATAGATAAAACTTTGGAACAAATTAAAATAATAGGAATGTACCAGATATGGGAGGGAAAAAGTTTTTGTGGCCAAAGCAAAATAGAAAATCTAATTCAATAGATACAAAAGAAATAATCTCTTGGAGAAGAAACATTTTTTAGTCAGACTAAACCTGGGCAGGACATACCGTTAGCAAATATTGGCAGAACACAAATATCTAAAGCTCTCGCCAGGCATTTTCAGAAGGCTTACCTACTGACTTCCGGTATCTTCCGGTAAGGGTCGCAGATTAATAATTACACATATTGGTAGCGATAAAGGATTTTTAGATGATGGTTCATGTGAATTCGAATCTCAGCCAACCAAACATTAACATGAGGAAGTGAACGCTGACAGATCAAGGCAAAATTTAAACAGCATGTTGTTGACAAAATGGCCAAATAACATAATATAATTGTTTTTTGTTGGCCACCTTATCATTACCCCATCATTGCGAATTAAACTCGATAGAATTAATTTGGGCTTAAGTGAAAGGATTTATTGCTAGACATAATTGTACCTTTCAAATCAAAGCTGTTGGAGAACTTTTGAAAGCGGCGGTGGACAAAGCTACCAAAGAAATGCTGTAAACCATGTTATTAAAGAAGAGCAAAAGTTGTGGGACCTTAATAATCTTGTTGAAGATACCATAGAACTTTAGTAATTACAGTGACAATGTTTGATTTCTGATGGAAGTGAGGAAATTCATTTATAATAAAATTGTGTGTTTTGTGAACTACGTCCCATACCATAGTATTTGTGTATATATTTTCTTGTTATATTGGGTATATTTATTTGCATTATACATATGTATTTTCTAATGTATTGTTAATGTGATGCAATAGTTGAAAAGGCAATTTTTTTTTTCAATTTATGGTTACATTTACTAAGGTACATATGCAGAAATAAATTTATTTATTCACGGGTAACACCCAGTATTTTATAAAAACAAGGACAAAATAGGTTAAACGTGTCAAATAAAAATTAAGCTTAATATAAGTAAAAACAATTATGACAAGGAACTCAGCGAACAGTAACACCAAAAATTAATAATCACAATACAATATTAAAATACCATTTTAAAATGATGCAATCCCAATCCTATACTAAGATTTCATATCTCGTAGGAATTGCCGAAGAGAGTACCCAGATATGTTGAAAAAATCCAGATCCAACCTGTTTGCACTGGATAAAATTCTGCTTATTGCAACAAACCTCCCATAATTACATCTATGTAATGGAGCTGCAAAAGTTTGATTATTTCTTGTGGACCTATAAGGGACATGGAAACCATTGCGGGATAGTAATTGCGGGCAGGCTATATTATAACAGAGTAAGTTATGGAGAAATTTTATATCAGCCTGAGATCTACGAATTGAAAGTTTGTCTAGACTGAGACAGTCTCTTATCTCTTGATATGAATTAGTTGATACGGGCATTCCAATTTTAAACGACATGTACTTAATGAATTTATTCTGAACTTTCTCCAAGTTGTTTACATGAATCTGGTAAGATGGTGACCAGACTGGTGAACAATATTCCATCAATGACCTGACTAATGTAAAATACATTGACTGGAGTGCCAAAACGTTCTTAAAGTCCTTAGCAGTTCGAAATCCCAACATTTTCATAGACTTATTAATGATGTGATCATAATGAAGGTGGAAATCAAGTTTATGATCCAATATCACACCAAGATCCCGAACAGAGAGAACGTTAGTTAAATCATTATCATTTATTGAATATGTAAATGATACATTCCCAATTTTCCTAGAGAAGCAAATGGTACTACATTTACTAATATTAATTTCCATTAAATTTAAGTAGCACCAGTCATTGAAAGCATTGAAAGCATTGAAATAATAAATGTCAAAACAACTTCTAAAATATTACAATGAGTATTATTATTAAAATTCACATCCATTGTAAGTATTTAAAAACCAATTTTATTTATAATTTTAATCATAGTGCTTCCTAATTCTCCACAATTTTGTGTGTTACTTCTTTTTAATAAAACAGAATATGAATATTGGCTTGTGACTTTCTTTAAATAATTATTATATTTATCTTTTGCTTTTTATATAACCTTCAGATCTTTAGGATTCTTTTTTGTGAGTTATTAAATACCTACCAACCATACTTCAGCCTATATTTTTATCTAATAGAAAAAATCCAAATCGAATATATAATTTTATCCTAATACAAAATTACTCATCATAATGAATGAAGCTTTAAGACCCATCACTACTCAGCAAAACCCTCAAACACTAGCCACCAGCTTATCATATTAATGAATCCGTAACCATTGTGCCGAATTTTAAGGCCCTATTGTATTTGAGGCAATACAGGACGTGTCAATGGGCTCATTTACATATTTTTTTTTATTTTACCATTAGAAAGAGCACATCATTTTGAGGCTCTGTGCAAAAAATTAGACGTCAGCGAGACTCCTAAGTCACCTAAAAAAAAGTATAAACATTAAGCAGCGCTCCTCTCCGAATTTCAGGCGCGACGTCATCGCATATGAAATCTCTCATTGAGAGAGCGGATACCGCGCCGATCGGTTTTCGGTTAGATGACTACTGCGCTAGTAACAGTAGGTATTTTGCTAGCTTATATGCTTATTATTTATTATACATTCTAGCAAACTCTAAACAGTGTTTAGAAATAATTTAAACTATTCGACACAATGGACCAAAACCAGAGTAAAAAGCTATAAATATTGTGCGGTTCCAGAATGTAAAAGTACTACGATCAAAACATCTAACAAAACATTTATTTCTATTAATAAGGATAAAAAAAAACGGAAGCAATGGCAGAAAAAAGCTTTGAGTAACTGATAAGTCAACATACTTTGTTTGTGTATTTTTAGGATTTCATTTTTCTTCTATAAGAATTGTTATAAATTACCTTATAAAATACGTTGTGAATCCATATTAAGAAGGTTATTGAAAACCACACGCTTGTATTAATCTAAAAATTTTTAAATACGTGGATGATATTGTTCTTATAGCTTGTGGTGTTATTAATGTTCAAAATTATTCAATAAAATAATGGGTCAGTTCTTCACAAATTAAATTTTATTAAACAGGTACTGCTTTTTTCCAAAAACAGGTAATATTTTTCAGTAGATCATCAACAAAACTGTCGTATATTATATTTTAAAAGAAATTATTTTATTTGATTCAAAGACCGGATCAGCTCTAACAAATATCGCTTTTTTACCAGTGAGGTGCATGTGCATTTGGATCTGATGTAAACATTTGGAACTAATATTACCTGCTCCATCAAAATAATTTTTTCTTGTTCTTCTCAACATTGGTTATTTAATTACCACTACACATTAATCATAAATAGCATTTGGAGATGCTCCTTTAATTGGGCAGTCTGCAGTTAAAAAAATTGCAATTTTTCACTGAGTAACCTATTGCGTTATCTCCGTAACTTTGTCCACCAGACCAGGAATAAAATAAAACATCTGGAATCACCCTGTATATCATTTGAAAGAGCATGTATTTATGAAAATATTGACATTTTTAATCATTCTGGCCGGAAAACAGCCAAAAACGATGTGTCACATAGTATAAAATTACAATTTAATAAACTCGTGTTTTTGATTGAAAAACTACATAATCATTAGCAAGTCCACTGGAAGATTTGATGAGTCTGCTTTTTTAAAATTAGGTCCACGCATTTTATTTTATCCACACAATATTTTGCGAGTAATTCAAAATAAATAAATTCTATGCGAGGCACGTTACAGTCAGAAGCGTAATGTTTGTGTACATTAACTTTCATATTCGGTGACGTCACAGTCATAGTCTTCGCCCCGCTACGGTATGCTTGTTTAATTGGTTGTATTAGGAGAACGACATATTCTATTGACATGAAATTTTCAGAATCATATTTTTATCCTTAGTACCTACTTTGTTTTACGACAGTTAAAAATGATTTAAGAATTTTAGTAAACGAGCCCATTGCGATTTTCTCTTTCTCAAAAGTGAATAATCCAAGAATTTTTTTTATTAAAACGTTCTATAGCAATAGAGCTTTCTATTTAAAAAAAATCGTTGCAAAATTCCGAGGGTCGCGAACCTTACCAGACCCACCTTTTCATTAGTTTTGAATTGAACATTGTGCTTGTTGAATGATATACTGAATGTCACATGGATTTTTTGTCTATTGGTTCTAGAAAAAACTTCAAGAGTGAGTAAACTTCTCCAAGACCACAGATATTTAGACTTACCTTTTCATTTAACAGAACTTCATCACCAAAAAAGGGATTTTATTATCAAATGAAGTAACAGGCTGGTAATTCTAACCTCTTATAATTGTAACGTTTATTCTAATTTATATTTACGATTAATTTATATTCACAAGTTTATATTCAAATAGAGTCCTTATTTAATAATTTATATAATACACTAAACACACACTAACTATAATTTATATGAGAGTCACTTAATAAACACTTTATCGAGGCGCGATTGCTTTCTTTCAGTATCAAAACTAACTGACTAACTAACTCCGCTGCGATGCTCGTCGCCTATTTATACTCGCACGTTCTAGTTCTAGAAACCTCTCGAAGTTCTGGTGGATGCGCTGGGTTTTTCTAGATGTTACGTATTCCAGAAAACTCTCGAAAATAAGGTGGAGGAGCCATAGTCGTATCATATGGGAATTTAACTGGGGGCACTTATTGAGCACATTAATGCAGCAGCTCGCGTAACATAATGTAACAGAAAAGTAGAAAATATTCTGGTGGCTAGTCTGCACAAAAATTAAAATTTTCCATATTCAATAAATTAAAAAAAAATCTAGATTTTACTCAACACCTTTTAGGAATGATATGATTGGATGAGAAAGTTTTGTGATAGGAAAGATTGTTTACCAAAAAATGTTATATGCTGGTGTGATTGAAAAAATTTGATAGTACCTGATCCCATCTGGCTTTTTTAATCAGACATGGTTGGTTAAAAGCGCATTGCCCTGCAACGAGACTCCAATGATGCAAGCGAAATTAAAAAGGAATCCAAAAAAAATCAAACTCAAAGACAAAACATTCTTCTTTCAGAAAATATGGTCCCTTAAGAAAATATTTCTCGAGAAACAGCTGCTTTTAGGTCTATTATCACTCAGTATGAAGAATCTCGAAGAATGAGAAAGAAGACGGTTTTTTTTTACCACCCGTGACATTGTTTATTACGTTGCCTTAAACGCGCTTGATAAAATTTTATTCCGTAATAAAATTTGTCGTTTTATTACAATTGTTTTAGTAGCTATAACCTTTATTATATGCCGAGAAATATGTGATGTTTCAAAAACATATAAAGACATTATCTCGAAGTAATTTTATTGATTACAAATTAACTTCAAGGACTTTGAACTCCACTTTGGATAAATGACAAATGGTAAATGGTGGATGCGTGAGAAAATAAATTTCACATTAAGAACCTACTCAAAAATTTCCAAAAATCATCAATATGTCCTATTTTTTCGGAAAAAAAACTGCATGTTAACTTCAACGCCCGACTGAAGCTTTCCTTGAAGGCAAATATCCTGACCCTAATAATAATTATCATTATTATTAATAATCATTATCTAAGTGTACACTGGCTGAGCGCCTGCTGGTAATGTTCACCTATCATGAGCGTGAGTGAACGCAAATGGGATTAGGCTGAGCAGTTTCATATTCAGAAATGTACGGACAGTGTGTCAAGTTTGAAGTTGCAGAACAATGTACGTGTTTTTGTGAAAACCTAGTTCGGTGATGCTGTCTCGTAGAGTTTTGGAATTAGTCCTGTGGATGAAACACCACATATGTCTTATCTCAATTGCAAGATCGGTGTATTTTGCAATTTAGGCCACTGTCAATGTATCGTCACATCAGCGTAGCATACAAGGCAAAAATACCAAAGGAATACGTTTGCCTGCTGCAGACCACGGCTACATATTGGGACCAGTCGAGAAGGCGGAATCGGCACGTATTCGTAGAGAAGCGTTCGTCTTCTCTAGTACTGCCTTGTCAGATGCTAAGCATATGCTGTGTGTTGTACAGCATGTCTGTAATGTAATTGAACAAAGCAAGCAGGTCCTCTGCGTCGCTAGACATATTGTATAGTAACCGCTTTCGTACGACACATGGACAGAATTAAAACTCCACTCCGCGTCGTTCGGGTCAACTGTAGTCGCGTGCGGGAAAGTATCACTTTCCGCACTTGTTAGGAAAATAACTATAAAAATTCGAGCATACAATTATTTATCATGCAGTTATTGAAATACATATCTACTGGGAATACTTAGGTCGCTACGTCGAAGACAGTTTAAACAGAGTTTCAATTTTTTAACTACTTCAATTTTCTTATTTACTGAAAACTTTAAAAAGGATTCGCATTTAAAAATACTATGATTTTGTTTACAATAATAACATTGATACCTGACAGTATCTGTTACTGCAGTAAATCCATGACTACCAGCTCTTTTATTTCTATGAAATGAAGCTTTCTCTTGAAATGTTACTTCAAGTTTTTCTAAAATTTCGCACTTAGATTTAAGAAATTTGTTTAAATCATCTAAACTCGGTAACTCACCTTTGTAACTAAAATTTTCCCAATCTCGCCGTGTTGTAGGATCAAATTTGTTGGCAAGTAAATAAATAATTAATCTGTCCCATGAATCGGTATTTTCTCCTAAGCTTTTTAATGAACGTAGATGCTTGGTAACTGTGTCATACAAATTTCTTAAATCTTTGTGGGATTCACAGGTTAATTTAGGATGCTCAAAAATACTGTGAATATGGTTGTGAACCATCAAACCCTTATTTTCAAACCTATCGACTAATATCTGCCAGGCAACTTTATAATTAACTGCTGTTACCTCCACAGACTGTATAACCTCAAGAACACTTTTGTCTAGCGAAGATTTTAAATAAGAAAATTTTTGTGTATCGTTTAAAGATTCATTTTTTTCAACTAAACTGGTAAAAGTATCCTTAAATTCTAACCATGAACAATAATGTCCATTAAATGTTGGCAAGGTTATAGGAGGCAATTTTACAGTGGGTCTTACATTAAAATTTGCATTGTTAGTAAAACTACTATTGCTTTTCGAACCTGCATCGGACTGGGCCTCTGAGTTTTTATCTGATTTGTTATAGAACGTTTTACAAAATAATTTGGCTTTACCAATTGCATTATAATATTTTGTTTCAAATTCCAACTCTTCTTGATTAAGTTCTTCGCTAGTATTAAGTAATATATTCAATTGTAAAATTATTTCACTAAATTCACTTAAACAAGGTTCAACATTTTCTAAACGACTTTCTATCTCAGTAATTATTTCATCATTCAATTCATCTTTTTTAAAATTATCAATAAAATTTTTGAATCTAGAAAGTTTACTTTTTAACGAAGTTTTTTTGCCTTTAAATTTGTTTCCTCAGACATTTTCAAACTCAAACAGAAAATACTTTATTAGTAAATTCTCTTACCTTATAAGCCCTTCGGAGAACCCGTGGTGGAACGATCCAACTAGCAAAAAACGTTGTCTTCCGATTCTCTGCGAACATTTGTTAATTCCTAATCCGCCATTTTACCAACACATTTGGATTTTTACAATAAATGCGGCTGCCTAAACTCTTACACAACTTGCACTAATTCATCTTCATCCGGCTCGAAGGACCAATGTTTAGGTCATTAAATAAATAATTTTTTTTTGTGGACTGTAGCACTTTTATTATTAATACAAGTAGGAGCAAATTAACACACGTTTGGTTACGACAGCCATATTGACGAGAGATCGTCTCCTGTCACTTTTTACAATTTGTCAGGTGTACGCCTTGACACAATTAACATTTCTGTAGTAGATGTTAAGGTTTGTACTTTTTTAAAACGGATCGTTTGAATACTCTTTGTCAACTTGTAAGTATGGTTTTATTAATGAATTGCTGTGACCTGTTATTTTCATTGAAGCTTATTCTTCAATTCCGCTTTTACTTAATTCGCTAACTGCTGCCGCTCGATTTAAGTGATTTGTAATTTTGACCCGATTGCATTGTGCTGAGGATACTTGAAAATTTCATTAATCCCAATCTGCACATTTCCATACCAAGCTTAAGAATTGTTCTTCTTCCAAAAAAACTAATTTGGTGTGAGAGTGTCCTATGTCCTCGGTTTTCTATCAACTTTTCAAATAAGAGTATTGGCAAATATTAGTTCCCTAAAATATTAAGCTTAATCCATTTGCTGTCACATAATTTATTGTCACCGCCTTGTCCAGTTCTCAAAAATAGAGAATTATACTCGATACGTCCATTTTCTTTTCCATTATTGTCAATTACGTATACGAAATAAGTGATTTTGCATTAAGTTGCTTCTCCTCTGGGCCAAACTAATTCAAACGCCAGAATGTGATATGATTTATTTTCAAGTCCTTCCGGTCAATTTTCGTCCTATAATCTGGCCATTGGAAATACTTCACTTCATCTATTAAAAGCTGATGTATAGAAATTTCTCTTTTCGGGTTGTGCTTGTAGGATTTTACGTTCACGTGCAGCTCGTGATGAATTAAACTGTACGTCGGTGAAGATGTGGAATACAATATTGAATTCTTCATAATACTTACTTTGTAGCATTTTAGCGGTGGTGTTCCAAAAATAGTTCCAACTATCGCTTCTTACCACCACAAGCGGGGCTCTGCAGTGGTGGACATTCAATTCCCTATCAACTCGTGGGATGTATTATGGAGTATGCGAAAAAAATGGAACAGGAAGCAGTGGAGGAAGAGTGAGAGAATAGTATTCTCGAGGCTGGTGAAACGAACACCTGATAAGGCGGGAGAGACAAGTGAGTGGAGCGATACAGGGGTGAATAGGAAGGAGGTATCGCCTCTGGAAGATAAGGAGCAGAAGAGGAGACAGAAGGAGAAAGGAAGGAAGGAAGTGGAGAATAGGAGAGGAAGGGAGATGTAGAGAGATTGAAGGAGATGGTAAGGCGACTGGAGAAGAGGGTGAAAAGGCTGGAAGAGCAAAATTCGGCGGCAGAGGGGCAGGTCAGGGAATTAGAGAAATTGAGGAGAGAGGAAGCTGGGAAGGAGAGAAGGCAAACACGATGGGAGACGGGGAAAAGAGACTGGGATGGATGGAATGAAATTATAGATAGGGACTGGGAGGGTAAAAAAGGGCAGGAATAAAGGTGAAATTGGGAAATCCCATCCTAGGGGAAGAGAAGATAAAAGTGGTATGGGTGACTAAGGAGGACAGTGAAATTGAGAAGGGGATACAGAAGATGTTCAGGGATAGGTACCCTATGCTAACAGAAAAAGGAGAGGAGATGGAGTGGGTTAAGGAGGTACGCACTACGGAAAAAAAGGGACCAGGGTGAACGCGGAAAAGTTTATCTGTCGGATGGAGCCTAGAAGAATATGAGAGGAGTATGACAGGATTGGAGGACGATCTTAGGGTATCAAAAGGGAAAAGGAGAGTTATGAGAATGGTGACAGGCCACTTCAATGCCAAGAATACTGCTTGGGAGGGAGAAAAACGGACAGGAGAGGAGAGATCCTGAAGGAAATGTTGACATCCAACAGGTTGGCGGTGCTGAATGATGGACTGTTGCCCACCTTCGTGAGGGGTGACGGGGGTTCACATTTATTGATATAACAGCGTGTGATGAATGGCTGGGGGAAAGAGTTTGTAGCTGGAGGGTACTGGGGGATGAGGAAAGCTTAAGTTTACATGGGTATGTGGAGATGAATATAATAAGAGGGAGGAGGAATTAGTGGAAGAGTGGGGATGGAAGTGGATGAAGGCTGAGGCAGAAAGAATGAGGAAGAAAGTAAGGGAGGAGGTAGGAAGGGGACTTGGGCAGGATAATAAGGTAATAGGCGAAAGTGGAGTGCTAATTACTGGTGGAATGAGGAAATAGAAAGTCTGTGGAGGAAGTGTAAGACGGAACGAAGACGAATGTTGGACTTGATGGCTAGAGCCAGACAGAAACGCTGAAGGTGTGCGACCAGAGATGAAGTACATGAATGAATGGATGAGAAAATGGAAAGAAGGTGGGATGAGTATGAGGGCACGCTAAAAGGAGCGATTGGGAGCAGGAGAAATTGGGTGGACCGGAAATTCGAGGAGGTAAACTACTTCTTGACGTAGGTGCTCACAGGGCATGGGTCGAGAGTGGGTTACCTCCACGAGGTTGGGAGAAGGGAAACTGGAGAGTGCGAGAGATTTGAAGTGGAAGATGATGTGCGACATGTGTTTAGATGTTGGAAGAACGAGGAAGTTTTGAAAGAGTTGGAGTTGGGAAAATATGGTGGAGGTAATGTTGAGGGGCGAGGAGGAATGGATGGAGATAAGTGGTGTAGTATATATATATATATATATATATATATATATATATATATATATATA
>CAJUYH010010062.1:0-12828 GCA_910591685.1 Galerucella tenella
GTAAAAATTCTACCTGCTCTTAGCGGGATGCAATCCGGCCGTCGCGCTTTTCGGTAGGTGCTCAAGGGACAAAAGGATTTCCCTTGAAGTATGCTAGGGTAGTGATTCCGAGGCGGGAGTAACGGCGAGCTTGAGGTGGGTTTGGTTGGTAGGCATTCCCTTGGGGATGAGTCCAACACTGTCTGGGTACTGGTTAGGACCCATTCGAACATGATGTAACGACCTTTCCGTCGTTACTGGTCGATTTGACTCCTAAGCTCTGGTAACGGATGCCTCGGGCGCCAGTTTTTTTTAAAAAAGTGGTATGCTCCACTTGCTCCGTGCAGCGTCAGTGAAGAAGGAAAATACTCCAGGGGTCAATATGGTGTTGACGGATGAACTGTAGCCGGTGGAACAGATTTTACCTGTCCTCCTGGATTGCCAGCCTGGGTATTCGCTGCTGTTTTCCTCAGAATTGTCAGAAGTGGAAGGAAAACGATGGTTACTCTTTAAACATTTATTAAATCCTCTAACAAAAAAAAATTAACAAAAGTATTGAACAAAATTACTACACTATAAGCAAAAGCAACGGTGTCAAAAGTACAAACCTACGGGATATTACTACTCAGACGGAGGGTGTGCAAGCGGAAGCGGGCGCGTGTTAAAGCGAAATATTAAGCGTGCAAACAAAGCTCTACGGTAGAGGGGTACGGTTCTCAGGTTGTGCGTCATAAAATTCCCGCCCTGTGTTTCTAGTAACACTTTTTCAAGATCCTAATCTGACTCGGTTGGCTGAAGGCACTAACACGACTACCACTGAGATGTGAAGACTCAGCGCCCTCAATGGCAGTTTCGCGACTACTACTGAGATGTGAAAACTCAGCGCCCCCAGTAGCAGTTTCTTCTCCCTCGGTATGTTAACGGTTGGCTAAAGGCACTAACACGACTACTACTGAGATGTGAAAACTCAGCGCCCCCAGTAGCAGTTTCCTTTCCCTCGGTATTTCAACGGGTGGCTGAAGGCACAAACTTAGAAATTCGGCGGTTGAGAACAGTACCCAAGTTCTAATCAAAAACTCACCTCGGAATATGTGCTGCGGTCTTCTCGGTATCGGATCACGGACACAACTGACCTACAACTCCTAAAGCAATTACTTATATCGGTCTACCTGGGCTTCTCCCACCCAAGTTTAGTCTGACTTGTGCAGAAACTCTACAACGGACTTGGTAAAAATATTGCAAAACTTACTCTGGTGCGGTTCCCGGCTGCTCTGTAGACGGCGTGGTGATCGGATGGCTGACTATACCAGAACTGACTCTGCTCTCCGAAATTTCGGTATCTACACCTGCTGGTGGTTCCTAATTCAACCTCTAGCCTCTGCGAGGTCTGCGGACCAACTCCCCTTTCGTTTCGGTAGCATGCCTTTTAGTGCTACCGGCCAAGTATACGTCGGTGTATTATTTGGTGCGGTTGGCCGGCCTCCAGAGTTTTATCGACGCGCGGAGGTGATACAATCTTTGTAAAAACTAATATCGCGGAAGAATTAAACATTATATTAAAACCGGGCTATTTTTCTGAAAATTTTTTGTCAATTCCAAAAACCAATCAAATTTCTTCATTTTATATCATATGAACAGTCTCAGCCAATCATGTCAACATTACACTGAAAACAGACCATGGGCAATTTTCACACGTTGCCATGGATACATATTGATTAATTCCGATTTCGAAGTTTCGAATATTTAATATTTCGAAATGTCACGATTTGGTTGTAATACTGAAACAAAAAAATTTCTATCCGAATAACCCTCGGACATTGATAAATGCTCAAAAATTTTATGACAACTTTCTCAAGCTTGTTGCTTGTAGGCAACAGACCTCCGCCTACGGCGTCGGTCTGTTTCCAAGCAACAAGCTTTCGAAATCTGTCATAAGATTTTTTCGAACAATTATCAATGTCCTTGGGTTATTACTACTGATAACATACCATAACATTTTTACGTTGAAAAATAACCGAAATACAAATTTAAATATGAAACCGGAATAATTGCTGCTTTTGCAAATCGGAAAATTAGTAACTTCGTTACAATGAGTTTCCCATCTCAGCCCGAAAAAAAAAGGGACAAGAGGAAGGTAAGACTAGGAGTCACGCGGTAATAAACGAACGAAATTTAGTCACTACGAGTTGCTACCAGCAGCCAAAAGTGAATAATCGATAACACCTATTGTGGCGCGTTCTTTTAGTATTATTTTCGATGCCATTCATATTAAAACAACGTGATGGGCAATCTAAATAAGAAATTTATTACTTCATAAAATAATCAATATCAAATAAAAGTATAAATAAATTTTTGAGCTTAATTTTGAACAAAAAAATCAACTTTTTGATTGGTCCTTGAATATTTGAATCTCTTTTTGTATCTCCTTAAGATCGGCATACACTTTTTCTAGTTTAATAATGATTTCTTTGGATTTTTCTAATTCGATTTGCTCTTCAAAATTTCTACATTCTCTCTCTATAACTCCCAAATCTTCTGAAGTTTTAAGTATACTACTAAAATCTTCTCGAAGAGCTACTAACAGCTTGTAAGATCGACGAGCATTTTCATCATGTTTGGCGTCCTACAAGACGACAAAATGTTAATTGTAAACCGTGTTCCAAAAATTTTCGAACACAGTTCAGTTTAAGGTCAGTGTGGCCAACAAAAAGTGTTTTTTTTTTCTGACAAGAATGACAGTTAAGGTATACCATTCAAAACATAAGATTTTTGCATGTTTTTTATCATTGCGAACATCTATATTCCTTTATTGAAATAATTAATACACTTCCGAAGCGTATAATATAATTATATATCTTGAAATTTAAAATGACTTTTTAACTGAATACTCAACATATCGGTGGCCAATAATTCTAGAAACTCTAGGGCTACGTTCATAAGCTTACTCGGAGTAGGGATAGTTTACTCCGAAGCGTTCATAAATTTACTCTACCAGTATAGAGTATGCTTTTATAAACGTTCAGACCCGGAGTAAACTCTACATACTCCGCTTTTTAATGGAGTATTATATACTCTGACAGTTATGACAGTTTGGCTTATACAGTAGCTCTGTCAGATTACTGCTGGGGAAAAAATCTAGTTTAGTGGTACAACGCGGATTTTGATGAAAAAATTTTTTTAAGTTAATTCGAGGTCGCTGAACACAAAAATGATAAAAGAAATGTGCGCTCTCTTACCAAAAACGAGTTATGAATTTTTGATGATGTGTTGAGATGAGCACTGCACTGGTTTTATTGACATATTATAACTTTTATAATGACGTGTTATAACTGCTACACAATGTTGGTGATACACTATATTCGCTTTTTACGATATTAATCTCACACGCACATTAAAAAAACACTATGATATTGATATAAACCTCTTGTAAATTGTTTTTTAATTCCACAATTATATATTTTGAATTTTGACGTCTCCCTCTAATATAATGACTGACACTACTGACAGTGACACATAAGCTTCGTCTGTTTCCTTTTAGCCGTAAAACTTGTACCCACTAGCATATTCAGCCGTCATTAGTTACTTGAAAAAAAGTTGCTGAATATTTTCGATGTGCATTCATGTGGAATAAAAATTATTAGACACTTTTTCGAGAAGGGAAGGAAATAAACATGTATATTTATATAGATAGATATGAATATCAAATGATTTTTATTTCATATTATGTTTTCCAAAGGGAATTCATGTGGAATACAAATCGTTAGATACTTTTTCGAGAAGGGGAAGGGAATAAATATGTATGTCCCTTCCCCTTTCTTCATCTCTCCACCTCAAATTGACTGACTTGATGGTAATCAAATAGTTACAGATATTCAGCAACTTTTTTTCAAGTAACAAATGAGAGCTGAATATGCTAGTAGGTACAAGTTTTACAACTAAAAGGAAACAGACGAAACTTATGTGTCAGTCATTATATTAAACGGAAACGTCAAAATTCAAAATATATAATTGTGGAATTAAAAAATAATTTACAAGAGATATATATATCAATATCATAGTGTTTTTTTAATGTGCGTGTGAGATTAATATCGCAAAAAGCAAATATAGTGTATCACCAACATTGTGTAGCAGTTATAAAAGATCATTATAAAAGTTATAATGTGTCAATAAAACCAGTGCAGTGCTCATCTCAACACATCTTCAAAAATTCATAACTCGTTTTTGGTAAAAGAGCGCACATTTTTTTTCTCATTTTCGTGTTCAGCGACCTCGAATTAACTTATAAAAAATATTTTATCAAAATCCGCGTTGTACCACTAAACTAGACTTTTATCACATTGTGTTATTATATTAATATTATTAATATTCCACTCATCCATGGTTTAATCAATGTCCATGGTTAATTAATTTCTATTTTCGAAATGAAAAATATAACCTCAAATTCATATACACAACACAATGACATTTGATTTACCTCCGGCCGGTATAGCCTCTGAACGGTTACTCCGAGTAACCAACAAACATACTTTTCTAATCACGTGATCATACCCTTCTCTACTCACTGGAGTAAGTTTATGAACGTAGCTTTGGCATATCACCAGTTCATTTTTGTTATCTGTCATTAGTTATGTCAGATGTCAGTGGAAAAAGTAATTAGAAGAATAAAGATACAACTAACTAGAAATGCTACAAAAATCTAATCGAAAATGGTCATACACAATTAAACGAATATCAAAAAAATATATATAACTGACATTTGTGATTTGACATAACTAGTGACAGAATAACAGAAATGAAATGGTTACTTGCCAAGAGTTCCTAGAATTATTGTCTACCGATATGTTGAGTATTCAGCTAAAAAGTCAGTTTTAATTTCACAATATACGCTTCGGGGGTGTATTCATTATTTTAATAAAGCAATATAGATGTTCGCAATGATAAAAAACATGCAAAAATCTTATGTTTTGAATGGTAGACCTTAACTGTCATTCTTGTCAGAAAAGACCACTTTTTGTTGGCCACACTGAACTTAGACTGAACTCCTCTATTATTCATGTTTCGAATCATCATAAAATAAATTTACCATCACAAATTACAGAGAATAATAAGATACTTCTATTCATAAGACTAGGCATGAATGTTTAAATCGCTGAAAACCACAGAAATATAGTTTAGTGCGGAAAACTCGAGTTTTTTTTTTCCTTTATTGGGTACTATCAGGGGATAATTTAACCAGAAAACACTAAGTTTACCAAGCCAGGCAAAAAAACTGACCACACTATTTTATACATATACTAAGTTCCATACAACTGGCGATAGAACCGTTCTATGAATCGTTCGCGCAAGTGCTGTATATCTTTGGCGTTCCAACCTACTGGAGCCCGCACAGACATAGGGCGGTGAGGCGTTCTGAGTTCGGCGTTCAGAGTTTTGCGAGCTTTCGATGGACGTCGGAGAGCACAAATACAGCGGTCAATTACCAGAGTTACATTTTTGTTTTAAATATTGTGGGTGAAACTTCATCATCTGATGAAGACGAAGCATTGCTTTTATAGATCCTGGAAGCGTCCAAGAGAGAAACGAAACATTGGGTACACCCAATAACCTCAAGCGAAAAACCAATGGAAATCTTTTTGCTGAAAAACCAGACATCAATTGGAGAAAAACCATTCCTGCAAAAGAATTCTTTTTCTTTCTGTGAATAGAACTCACGAGCGCAAACGTTCTCGTTGATCGCCGCGGTCTGACTACCCAGAGTGTGTGTTGTTCTGTGAGGTACATCCAGAACGCGGAAATCTGAACGCCGAACTCAGATCGCCATCTGTCTGCGCGGGCTCTTATAGTATGGTTCTTAAAACGATACAAAAACTACCTTCTGAAATGGCGTGGTGAAGTTAATCTATCTATAATTGGAGTGATCACTATACAGGGTCCCTATTCTTAAGGGACTAGTGAGAATCTCACCATAAGATTGGAGTATTACAGAGCATAGTAATCCATCCATAAAATATTACTCTCAATAGCCCAAGCATTGATTCCTCCTCCAACTACTCATTCAACTCATTCATAACAGTTTCATAGAATAAAAAAATCGAATTACGATTTTCAAGGCTGAAGTATCGTTTCGCTATATAATATCGATTTAAAAAATCACTATATTTGGTGGAAATAATCGATTTTTTGATAAATCGATTTCAGATCGCCATCTCTGCTTCATAATTTTATACAGGCAATGAAACAAAATGATTTTATTGTATTCGAAAAGTTGCAGCTGTTTAAAATAATCATTTCTATAGAAAATATAAGCAAACTTCATATTTCATATGAATTGAAATATTTTTCTACTTACATAAAAAATAAGTTCATCAGCTAATGTAAACGATCTATCAACTTGACCGCTGAGATTTTTAATATCTTTCTGTACATTTCTTGTATCTTTTAGCACTTTTTGAATATCACAATTTTGTTTATTAATATTTCCAATTATTTCCAAAATTCTTCTAGTGTACATTTTTCTGAAAACAGTTGAACATAAAAACACTGACCAATCAACAACTAATCAAAATCGACAGTAACACACTTACCTGTTAACTGTTCTATTTAATTGCTGATATTGTTGTAACAAATTTTCACCCAATTTTTTCTTATTTGTTAGATCTACCTTGAGCTTCATTTCGACTTCCTCTAGATTTTCTAATTTTTCTTGTTGTGCTTGAAAAGCAGATTTTTTATTCGAAACGCCGATACTTAACATTTTGTGTTCTTCTACCAAAGTTGTTCTCATTTCATTCCATTGTTTGGCTAATTCTAGCAAACGTTCGTTTGTTTTTTGTATCATGTTATTTAATTTTGTTATATTTTCTTCCTTGTCCAATACGGTCGCGGTTTTTGTTTTCAATTTTATTTTTTCCAAAATTTCTTTCAATTTGTTTCCCTCTTCCTCTCTAGTACTCACCAACTAAATAAAGAAGAGCATTTTATCACTTCAAGCCGGTTGGTAATTATCAATGATAGAGTTTTAGTCAAGTTTTTAGGATGCTAAAGTTAAACATTCAAACTTTAAAATCAAATGTATGCAACACTCAAAGTCTTAACAATTTACTTGGGGTGGGTACAGGATCTTCCTTAACTTTCAAATGTAGATTAGTTAGGCATTTATATTTTTTACAGCCTATATAAAAATATGGATATTGAATGTTTATTACTAACAGCAGTAGTTGTTAGTAACAGTGAGTGTTGCAAGAAAGAGAAGCTATAAACAAGAGAGTAATACAGAAACCATAGTTAAAAAGAAGGAACGAAAAAGGCTTTAGGAGCACAAGTGCTGAATTAAGAACTGGCAATAGAAGATACATATATTCTTATAAACATTTGTTGCATATATAGATACTAGAATCAGGTTATGTTGCAGAATCATTTATGCAAAAATAAGCAATGTTGAATATGGAAATGTTACCCTATATTTTTGCCCAAAGCTGTCAATTAATTGATAGAAAATAGGACACTTTTTGATAATTTGAAAATTGTCAAAAAAAATGAATAAAAAGAAACGTTTTTAAATTCACTATTTCATCAGTGATGACATAGTCTATCCTTTTTCTTCCAACTGAAAACGATGAAACAGACTTACAATCAATGATGGATTGGCGAATTAAAAAATGCAACTAAACTTATTTACCTATATCAAATGTCAGTGAGGTTTATATTTTGCAGTTTTTTTCTTTGAGAAGCATTTCTGGACACTCTGTATAATATAACCATGAAAAAGTTTACAGTGAAAGGTTAAAATTCCTGTCAGTGTAAAAAAATTGAAATGAAGGTTTTTGTAAGTACAAAAGTATCTTACCTGTGATAAATCTAATTTTCTTTTTTCAATGACATCCCGAGCATCAACACATTTACTTTTCAAACTTTCTACCTCTTGAGATAGTATCTCAATCCGTTTTAATTGTATGTTTTCCACATTTGTGTCATTGACAATTTCATCTGATAATTGAGGAATGTTAAATGTAGCTTCTATATTTTCAAAATTAACGTTATCCGATTTTTTAATAACTTTTGACAAGTCTAAATGTTCGGAAATTTCATTGTCATGGAACAATAAAGATGGTATCAATTTTTTACAAGGACACTGTTTGATTACTTCTGGGATATAATGTATCCGATATTCTTTTGGACCTATAGAATTGGTTATTAATTCAGATATGTACAGTACCTATGTTTCAAAAGAATGTGGTCCTGTTGCTTGGATAAGTAAACACTTAAAAATAAGTGGTTTGCTAAGTAACTAATTTCCGACAAACCTTTGTATTCAAGACACAGGGAGTAGGAAAAAAATGTATACACATTTTTTATTATTGTCAAAATTTCTGGCAACATTGTCATAAAATTTTACGTGGCGTTTTTGACAGCTGACACACTCTATGAATTTGTTTTGACTCTCATAGAGATGCTTGGTACTCATATTTTTTGCTTGGATAAGAGAACACTAAAAAATAAGTGAAGTTTGCTAAGTAACTAATTTCTGACAAACATTTGTATTCAAGACACAGGGAGTAGGAAAAAAATGTATACACATTTTTTAGTATTGTCAAAATTCCTGGCAACATTGTTATAAAATTTTGCATGGCGTTTTTGACAGCTGACACTATGAATTTGTTTTGACTGTCATAGAGATGCTTGGTACTCATATTTTTCAAGTATTCTACTTATCCTTGCAGCAGCAACACCCTGTATTTAAAATATTTGTAAGCAACATTCAATTGTTAATTATTCTCTTACTTTTTTCAATATTTGGTGAAGAAACATCCAAATAAATTGATCTCAATGGATAGTTATCATGTATACCACCTGGTTTGAAGAAGTAAACAGGCACCCACCTCTTTTGTAAAGATTGTTTAATAATTTCTTCAAGAGATTTAAATATCTTGGGAACAAATCCTAGTTGCTCAGGAACATTTTTAGTACTTTCTCTAGGCAACCTTTCTAGCAAAAACATCAAAACCTTTCGTACCTCATCTTCATTACAATATAAAATAGTTTGATATCCCATTTCACCACAAAATCCCAATTGTTTTATTTGTTCTGCTAAATGTGAAGCTAACTTTAGTCTTGCACTCATAGAGGGAGGTAATTTTTTAGTAAAAGTGTTATTTTGTACAATTGCCTCTAAACATGAAGATATTGCAGATACAGTCATTTCAGCATTGAATTGTTTAAGAGTTCTGATATCATCCTCAATGTCGCTAAAAAGATAAAATGCTCTAGCTTTTAATGTTTCACTGGAATTTTTGTTAGCATCTTTTATTAGTTTCTCTTTTATACATACTATGCTAGAAATAATTGGTCTTATATCACAGTATAGACTAGAGTAAGGTTTTGTCAGAGATGACAACTAACTGGATTTTCATTTAAGATACTAATGAATGTTTTACTAACATTAGTAGCTATAAAGTTTGTATTAGAAATTGTTATTTTTTTAATTTAAAATGAACAAAATAAAGCAAGCCAAGTTGCTAGCTGTATGTAAATGAGATTTATTGAGGTGGCTTATTGGCATATTCCACTGCAACCTTTTCAGATCTATTGTGGTTCTCTTAATCTAGATCTAAATTCTCTAGCCTGACTCTTTTTAAGAAGCCAATCAGCCTCGAGACTGAATTTTTTATATAGTTTCTTGTCAGTGGCTTCTCATTGCCTAGTACAAGAAACCACACATTCACCAGGCTATCACACTGACAAATAATATGCTCAGCAGTTTCCTCTTCTAGGTGACCGAATCTGTACATGTCTTTCAGCCCCATTAGCTTTGAGTGTCTGTTAAGCTTATAGTGCCCTGTTAACATATCTACTACGGCTCCGACAGTTTTCCTGTCTTTGCTTATTAGGTCTGTCATAAAAGTTGGCGAATGTCCTCTAATTAACTGTTTCGCCTGTCTCTGTCCTGGTGAGATTGCCCACAATTCTAGAGATTTCTGTGTCATCCACTTCCTTGTGGCCATATTTATGGACGACTTTGCGACGCTAGCTATATGTATATATTGGTGTGAACATAGTACTGAACCCTAAACCATCTATTTATTGTGTCGTATATTTTATTGTTTGGACTATATTTAGCATGAAGTTTTAAATATTATTCACACGAACTTACCAATTTAATACCTTTAAAGTATCCAAAATTATTTTATCTACTTCTTCCATTTTCAGAAATAGTTTTTGTTTTAATCTTATTTTTTATTTTATAAGGTTAAGCTCTACTCTACTCTCTACTTCTCTACTCTGTTCAGTCTTCTTCTTTACCCAGTTTCAATATCATAGAACCAATAATTGAATCGGTGAGATTAACAACTAGCTGCGTTCGTTATTTGCGTCCGATTAATCTTTTTAAAATAGTCTGAATCGTTCGTTTATTACATCTAGAGGTAGGGGAGGTAAATCTGAACTGTTCGGTAATTCCGCTCAGATCAGTCCGATGTAAATCTGTGTGCTCGGAATATTTTGACCGACGAGAAAGATTTAATCTGTTTATCTGTCATGTTATGAGGTTACGTTGTAGCCACTCCTGTCATTAGATACATCTCGTACTATTTGTTGACCATGAATAGCTACCAAAATTGCCTCGGGGCTAGACATAGTCGTAAATAATGAAAAATAAAAACTAAAACGACAAAATTAAACAAAAAAATCGTAGTTTCTAAAATGAAAGACAGGCAAAAAAGGGAGGTTACAAGTTCGTTTAAATGTATTATTGGTCGGGACGTTCGTTAATATCAATTTGCTCAGATTAATCTGTGATCACGTGACCAAAAATCCGTCTCCTCTGCGATGCAAATAACGAACGCAGCTAGTATAAGTCCAAAATTTGGCATTTTGAGTTGAGATAGCCAATCATTTTAAAATTCCCTTCCGCATCGAATGAGTCTAAAAACCGTACGCTAATCATTGCCTGCTGCGATGTGGGAGCAAGGTCTTATCAGCGGTGAGCAGAACAACAGTACAAGTCCGGGACTTGTACTTTAAGGTCGATTCGAACACATCAGTCACGTCACAGTTCCGACGCCGAACCGATACCGTTCCGTCACAAAAGCGGGTCGAAGCCTTATTGCTTGGAAACAATCCGGCGACGGATAAATGTGAACGCCGCCGGATATTTCTATTAAAGAATATTTTTTATGTCGGATTGTTCGGTTCGGCGCCGGAACTGTGACGTGACGGGACTGATGTATTTGAATCGACCTTTACTGTATCAAATAACAGACAATTTTTGTACGAAAGTGACACTACTGGTTACGTGACAACTTGGAACTACATCGATGGCCTAGCTTTATCCACTTTCAAACTTCTAAAGCCAAATAAGACAAGTCCGCTTCTTCCAGTAGAACAGGCCTATCATGAACCAGTACCAATAAACATCAAAAAAGTTATTGATATAAAAAAAGTCATGCAGTATATTACTGGAGAAAAACTAGAGTTCTACTATCATATCACGTCGTGGAAGACAAGTAGCCAAGAAGCTGAAGACTGAAAATGTTCGGTTCCTTTAGTTTCATGTTTTTTCTATTCAAGAATGTTTATTTTTCTTTGGTATAGCAAATACAGTATTATGTTAAAGTGAAAAATGTTGAAAATATAAAATTTAACAACCTATTTTGCAATTTTTTGTAGTTGGGTGAAATAACAGTACAAGTCCATGGCTTAGTTTATTATATTACGAAAAATTTAATGTTTTTTCCACAGTTTTTTAACGAGAAATAATGGGTGACAATAAGATCTGTAATCACTCTGTACATGTCAAAGCTCTAAAACAAGTCGTTTAGACGCAAAACAGTTTTTTTCGATTTACTCAAAATAATGTTTTTGGACTTATACTGTTTTTAATCTCACCGATTCAATTTCAGCTCCTACTTTCCTAATGAAATTGGTGCATACTAACATTGTCTAATATAAAGAAATAGACTTTCAACCTCATGAGTATAACAGAGACCCTAAAAAAAGGAGATGCATATATATTGAGAGGTGGCGGCCTAAGTTAAATTACGGTGAAACTTGGAAACTTTCAAATACTTGCTACTGACCGATAGGTGGCTCCATGATCCGCTTAAAATATTAATAGCCCTTAACCAACGATTATACACCCTACAGGATTGCTTATTCGCTTAAATCTTTCGTCGGTGAGTGGGAACTTGCTTATGTCACCAGTGGACCTCGACCAATTTAAAATATATTGCAATCGTCAATACTTTTCACGTTTTTCTTGTGTATTTGCAAAAAATAATAATAAATTAATTTTTTTTTTGGTGATATGTTATTTAAAAAATTATATGTAGTATAAGTACTTATAAAATATAAATCAACGATTGAAGCAATAACTTTGAATTGAAGAAACTTGCTTATAATTTATTTTGCACAGAAAGAGAAGCAAATCAACGAGCTGTGTTTATGGGTTAATTGATGGGTAAACTCAGCATTATAATATATTTTTTTTCTTATGGGGAAAATAAAATAGAAGCCTTATGCACTGCTAAGAAATTTATTAATAAACAATTTTTTTTCCATTTTTTTTTAAACCTCTATCATCTCTTTTGTTGCACTCACACTTTTTCTCTCCAACCGTTTTTTTTCTGTGATTATGCCATAAACTGAGAAACTAAGACATTCTTTTTAGTTTTAGCTTATATCTTAATTTATTATTTTTTTGGCAAGATCATTTACATTACATTTTACATAGTCCTCTGTTCTAAGTTTTAGTTTTGAATTAATTTTTATTTTTGTTTCCATGAATCCACCTTTAGTATTTGAAATGTATACAGTGTGTAAAAGCCAAATGGAATAAATTCATTATTTCGGTTA
>CAJUYH010010063.1:0-12825 GCA_910591685.1 Galerucella tenella
AGGAGTTACATCGGATGAATTCTGTAGCATTTTATTCAATTTTATTTTTTCTGTTGACAGAACTACTGTGAAAGAATTAATATTTTATAGTGATGGATGTACAAACCAAAATCGAAATGCTGTTTTGTCAAACGGTCTACTTAATATTAACGGAGTTCAGAGCAACGGAACAGTTTGCAAACTTCTAGTTGAGTTGCATGTAGAATGTGATCTATTTATATTAAATATATTCATCAACTCCAGGTATGGTACTTTTTTCAGATATGGCAAAAGCTTTTGACAAAACGTGGAGTGAAGGGCTTTGATACAGAATGAGATCTGCCGTCTATATCCCACATTTATAAATTAGTCCAGAAATGTTGGCTTCTGAGAAAGCTTATCATTCGCTTCTGGAGCTAGTTATGTACCCTAAGTAGACCTGATCTAGGTATTTGAAGCGTTGGTGAACTATTACCTGCAATTGCCGATAATGTCTTCCGCAGTTCCATCTGCATCATAGCAGAATTTGCTTGTTTCACTGTCCACTTTGTCTATCGTACAGACTGGTATCTAAGTGAGCAGTTTCCAGTTAGAATCCATGCAACTACTTTCCAGATTTTTCAAGTTTCAACAACAATGTAATAGTGAGTGGAAAGTCGTGATAATATTTCCGATAAAAGAAGATTTTAAACAATATAATCCTCGAAAATTGCTTTATATGCCCTGGCACTCACCTTAAAATTATTTTTTTTCGTCCAGCCAGCTACTCAAGGAATTCTTTGGAGTTTCACACTGCTTAATTGAGATTTTGGAGTATTCAAAGCAGCGAGTCTATTGAACGCAATGAGTGAGTACAGGCGTTTTTGGAGCAGTTTTGCTAATAGTTCGTCTTGGAATACTGTTGGAGTGTTTCCCAGAGCGATTGATATCCTAGTATCTGTAACCCCCATTCCTACTCGTTTATTTTTAATCAGTATACGAATAGTGAGTGATTAGTGTGATTTTGTTTTGTGTCATCCCACGCTTGTTAATAAAACTAAATAAATAACTTGAATCCTTTCTCGCAAATGTACAATCCGTGGGCACAAAAAACAAAAGTTGAAAGCATGGATAAACATATTACGTGACTATTGAACAATGGGAAAGAAAAGCAAAAAATTGGACCATTGTTTTTAGGCTGATTTCGAATTGTTGTGGTTAATTATTCATTAAAATTTTTTGGCATCTCCAATAACCAATAAAATTCCCTTATTTTTCATCATATGAACAATTTCACCCAATCATGTCAACATTACACTGATAACAGACCATGGGCTGTTTTCACGTTGCTATTGACACATACCTATTGATTTATTTCGATTTTGAAGTTTCAAATATTCAATATTTGGAAATGTCACGATTTGGCTGTAATTCTATAATTGGTAAAACATTTTCTATCCGAATAACCCTCGGATATTGATAAATGCTGAAAAATTATCAATGTCCTTGGGTTATTACTACTGAAAATATTTTGGCATCTTCAATAACCAATAAAATTTCCTTATTTTTTATCATATGAACAATTTCACCCAATCATGTCAACATTACACTGAAAATTTTTTGACAGCTCCAATAACCAATAAAATTTCCTTATTTTTTATCACATGAACAATTCCACCCAATCATGTCAACATTACACTGATAACAGACCATGGGCTGTTTTCACGTTGCTATGGACACATACCTATTGATTTATTTCGATTTTGAAGTTTCAAATATTTAATATTTGGAAATGTCACGATTTGGTTGTAATTCTATGATTGGTAAAAAAATTTCTATCCTAATAACCCTCGGACATTGATAAATGCTAAAAAATTTTATGACAACTTTTTCAAGCTTGTTGCTTGTAGGCAACAAGCTTTCGAAATCTGTCATAAAATTTTTTCGAACAATTATCAATGTCCTTGGGTTATTACTACTGAGAATTTACTTGTATACAGCCATTTGCACCGGTCCTACTGAAGTTGTGGTTAAGTTTGAATTACCAACTGAATTAAAATGTTCCTTGCACCATAACATTTATTCTTAAATAAACGCCATAGTTATATCTTATCCACAGATAAGTTAGGTTTAAGATATATTAAAGTTATGTCAATATGACAATTAACTGAAGTGCTTGGCTAATTTGCAAGATAAATTCCTATTTCAATAAAATATCGATTCAATGGACTTTCAAGAAGATGAAGATGACCTGGAAATCTTGGAAATACACTAAACTTTGGGATTCCAAGAAGAAGATATCAGAGGGAAAATCACTTTGAAGGGATGGATGCAACAACTTCTAGGGAAAGATTCCTTTCTTTTTATTTGTGTAAAATCGTTATGAAACATCTACAGATTTGTAGCTATCTGATTGAGCATTAAACTTTTGTCCAGGCCTGTTCCTTATCCTCCCAGCTAAACGCTCCTGTTTACTCGCATTCTATCATACAAATATAAATATCTAATAGTTTCCATATTTGACACCACTGTTGCCAACAAAATTGCATGAATTGCTATTTTACCAATTATTCCTAAATGTCGAGTTACCAACTTACACCTAGCACATAATTTACTAACTAGAACCTTAACCACATATGGCGCAAAACACTCCACTTTTAATCAATGGTTAAAGTTAAGTTGAGTTGAGTTACTAAAAACAAAAGATAACTGCAATCGGTGCAAAAAGCAAATATGACAAAATAAATTAATTTCCGTGAAAAATTGAATAAAATTGTCTGAATAGTTCCTTGAAGTGATACTTCTTCCAAAGAAAAAGTAAGGGTCGTATACTTTCAATGAACTCGGGTCCCTTCTACGATTCTCTTATTCCCGAAGGTCCGCGAAACTTTACTTATTGTACAAATAGTCCTACCGACGATATTCTTCTATATTTTGCGAAAGTTCATAACAATTTCCTCCGAACTCATACTCATACATATTAAAAAGGAAGTTTTCCAAGTTTGCTTACGTTCATGTAGACATAATTTTGTTCAATCTAGTCCATGTCTTGCATTATTAATTCTACCAACAAGAGAGCAATATAAAAAGTTCAGTATTTTGTGTCAACTAATTTTGTTGTTGTGGCGTTTCTTCTAATGAATTATTGATGAAGCATAAGTATGTGGTCTACCAAGTTGAATGGAATTTACGTCCAAAAAAATAATTTGTGACATGTGAATGAAGTGTGATCTTCTTTGAAATTTCCGTAAAGCTTATGTTGTGGTGTAGTCTAGTAAACAAGTGCCTTTTTGGCCAACTTTTCTCATTAGTCTCCGAAAATTATGATCGAGGTGTCATTCGATTCGGGATGGCATCGTAATGATTTTTGGAAAAATGAAGTTCCGCAAACAAAAATTGCAAAATTTATTAACAATTAACTAAAAAAAAGGTGGTTTAGTTTATGCAAATATCTCAAAAACCAATAAGGATTTTTCAAATTAAAAAAGATTTGAAAGGAGGAGGAGATTTCCTAAAAAAAAACCCGACTCCCGGAACTGTAGGACCAATATTTATAATTTTCCCAGAGGGATGAAAATACGGCCGAAAACGGGTGTTCTGGCTTCCGTTCTTTGGACACTTTTTTAATAAAAATAATTTTAACATATTAAATATGAAATTTAAGAGATGAAAAAATTCAGGGGCTTACTGGATAGATGAATGAACAATAATCCGCCTGAAAAGAATTTTTATCACAATTTTCCAATTAGTTATTCAATTGTTAACTAATAATTTTTTTCTGCTTGAACATGAACATTGCGAGTGTGATAATTGTTAAACTATGAATTTGAGATTTTTTTCCTCTCTTGGAGCAATTTTTTGAAGGCTTCACAATATATCCCCGTTGTAAAAATTGAAAAATGTTCATTTTTCAGGTTCTTAATAATTATTATCGTTGTTGCAAAATTAAAAACTTAAATTAATCATTGTAAAAAAATTTTTTTTCAAATATTAATGATCCTTGTTTATGTTATTAGAAGATGCATAAAAATAATTTTTTTAAATTTTTATCCGGTATTGTTTGAAAAATTCGAGGAAAAATTGTTATAAACAAATGCGTTGTTTATTAGATAATTGAAATTTTTTTTATGGAATTTCAATCTTTGATACAAATAATGATTTTTGAAAGAAAAATAGTTCCTTAAAAAAAATTTTTATTACTTAAAAATGCATTTGTTAATTATCAATTATTTTCTCCCACTTCTAATTAATATTGAGGAACAATTTTTTTTCAAATTTTTTTTTTTTTCGTTGTTTATGTAATAAACAATTTGTTATAAACAAATAAATTTTTACCTCATATTTTTTTTCTATTCTACTTACTGTTAAAAAAACATAATAGCAAAAATGGATCATTAATAATATTTGAAAAAAAAAATTTTTTTCAATGATTGATTTAAGTTTTTAATTTTGCAACAACGGTAATTATTAATAAAAACCTGAAAATTATACATTTTTCAATTTTTCCAACAGGGATATATTGTGAAGCCTTTCAAGAATTGCTCCAAGAGAGGAAAAAAATCTCAAATTTATAGTTTAACAATTATCAATTATCACACTTGCAATGTTCATGTTCAAGCAGGAAAAAAGTTATTAGTAAACAATTGAATAACTAATTGAAAAATTGTGATAAATTTTTTTTTCAGGCGGATTAATGTTCATTTATCTATTCAGTAGGCCCCTGAATTTTTTCATTCCTTAAATCTCATATTTAATATGGTAAAATAATTTTTATTATTAAAGTGTCCAAAGCTTGCGGAAGCCAGAACACCCGTTTTCGGCCGTATTTTCATCCCTCTGGGAAAATTATAAATATTGGTCCTACAGCTCCGGGAGTCGGGGTTTTTTAGGAAATCTCCTCCTCTTTTCAAATCCTTTTTTTAATTTGAAAAATCTTTATTAGTTTTTGAGATATTTGCAAAAAACGAAACCCCCTATTTTTTAGTTAATTGTTAATAACTTTTGCAATTTTCGTTTGCGGAACTTCATTATTTTCAAAAATCATCTAGATGCCATCCCGAATCGAATGACACCTCGATCATAATTTTCGGAGACTGCTGAAAAAAGTTGCCCAAAAAGGCACTTGTTGACTAGATTAGTGTATTATGTTTTTCCTTCAGTTATTTGGGTCGGTTGGGTGGTAGTAAATAAATATCATATAATCCATAACTAGGTTCAAAGTTGGCAGGGTGAATCCACACACTGGGAAACAGTAATAATACAGATTACACACTAACTCACATGTCAGTACTTGATATAACTACGGACATTATTGCAGGCAAACATAATTACTGATCGAACTCTACAGTGACCATTTAAAAATAAGGAATTTTAGGAAACATACTATATTGTTAGGTTCTGTTTTATAAACCATGTTTTTCTAGTGACCCCAGAGAAAAAAGGATACATGTTGATTGATCGTTCCATACTTAAAACAAACTTTGTATACTAATACTTATTGTGTATACTGGGTGTTGCATGAATATAGATGAACACATTACAATGAAATAAAAAGACAAAGTACTAGATTTATTAAAACTATCGAAAAACTTTCCGACGCCTTTCGGTTTCTGCTGTTTTTTTGTGTTCACAGTAATTTTTTCGGAATTTATGACCCAAATCTTAATGCCAACATTCAACAAACCAAAGCCGAAATCAAAACACTCGTCAGTTGCGTTTTGGTGCAGTACTAATGAGAGAGAAAGCAGGTAGCAAACGTGACGCAAATATTTGCGTAATAGAATGAATTTATGTTGTCCGTCACCATTTAAAATAATTTTTGCGGTCCGTGGCCGGAATAATAATGCGTATATACTGGCTTCATTTGCATGTAAAAAAAAACAAAAAAGTCGAGAACGTATTATCTGCTCCACCTCGCACATTTTCAAATTATTCCACCCCACAGGGCGACAATGTCACTAACTATGCTGAGGTAGTTTGTTCTTTTCCTAAAAAAAGATTCGACCGTTGTTAATAAGGCTGAAATGAAAAAAATGGAAAGAAAATTAATGGAAACTTTTTGACGCTCAACATTTCATTTCAGTAGTATATCATCCAATGAAAATTTAATGATGCTTTTATGTCACAATTCTTCTTGTTATTTGTTGGAAAATTGAACCACAATATTTTTTGTTTTCATATAATGAACAGAAGGAAAGCAAGGAGGTACTGATAAACTGAAAATGACAATACAAGTATAACGATGGGAGACTCCTGAAGGAATTTGAAGAGGAAGCAATAGAAGTTCTAATGTAGCTTCTGGAGTTATTGCTTTTATTCCAAGCTCAAGCTTTCGTTTGTAATTACAAACTTCATCGGGATAACTATGAAAATATAAGAAACATTCTGTTATAATTAAGGTAATGAATACGAGTGTCTTAAATGCGAGTTGCATACTATTCTTCCTACTTCTATACTTGAAATTTCATGATTGAATATGCACGATCTGTATATGAAGTTCAAGAACTGACCTACGAGTGAACTGTCAAATTCAGTATATTTCATAATTGAAGCACAGTTCCACTATATCTAATGATAAAATTGGAGTATGGGAGTGGAAAAAAGTCTTGATTAACTCAAGTTGGTGTATTCTTGTAAAATTTAATAGTTCTGAACTCAATAACGACCCGGATATGCTTCTGAACAATAGTCAGTTCTACTCAGACTCATTCTTTTTTTCTATCTTGCCCTACTTCTATGAAATATACGTTCTGGATTTAAATCATAAGCATAACTTTCCAATTTATCAAGAGCTGTGAATCTCAGGATTGTAGTGTATATCGAATAAAGAAGGCGATTGGAAAATCTGGTCTTTGCAATAATTTCAAACTGTCAATTCTCATAAATATCGTTTCAAATATTGATGTACATGAAACTTGGATGTATCATCAAAGAAATAAACTTTCCCCACTTCCTCCGCTATTCTTCCCAAACGAGACTCCAGTATACCTAACAAACAGTAGTGCATCTCCAGGGCAGTACCTTTGAAGTTCAAAAGTAACTGTCGGCCATGTTTTCTGGATAAATGTCAGGTTAGGAGCCAGCGTTATGGGAACGACAGACTCGTACTCAAAAAATTCTTTATTGTAACAATCCAACAAATGAGGATATTTCTTTCGTAATTTTCGTTTGTTAAATGTTGATATATTATGACTTCATTTATGACTATACTTATAAAAAAAAAGATGTTATAGACTATGCTTTTTTAAACACTCTGCATCATATGACTTTTGTGTGTTCCTCTCTCGTAGATATTTAAAAAATGGGGTTTGGTATGTAAGTGAATAAAACAGCATGTCAATAATAATATTTATCATCCTTACATCTGGTTCCAAAATTTTTCACCAAAGAGAAACATACCTTTGTGAATCCATAGGAAATAAAAAGAAGCTATCGTTTGTCTTCGCTCTACTATTAAAACAGCCTTTCACTGCACATACATGTCCTTCCATTGCAAAAGATTATTAAAAATGTCACAAATATCTATATTCAGTGAAATAAGGCTTTACTTTTTAAATGTTCCCACTAATCTCACTCAAAAAACAATTTACAAAATACCTGTTCACACATAGAATGAGAAATAATGCAATTAACATCCGTTCGTGACGTTTTCTTCTTCCTTCGTTCATCGTGCTGAGTAATGTCAGAAGTCAGAACTGTCAAATAGCTCGAATGTACATATTCCATTGGTTGGATTCAAACCAGACAGTGACAGGAGAATGCACCACACTCCTTCTTCTCGATTGGTCTAAATATTTTATCCTCAGAAAATGGCGTCTAGTATGCGCAGTCAAATCTGCGCGACTTTTGCCGCGTGTCTAAGATGCACTACTGTTTGTTAGGTATACTGTGATTGATGTGCGTATGGTCTCGATATCTCTTAGAATGTATCGGTCTTTCGAGACAATATCAACCCTAAAACAAAAAATCTCACGCTCGTGCGAAGCCCCCGAAAATCGAGAACATTTCGAACTTAATTTTTATTAGTTTTTTATTATTTGATGATTTGAAATGGATGAAAAGAATATTATCTATTTTATATTTACATGTCAAACGATGTTCGACGGGAATGTGTGATCCTGGAATAGATACTAAAAAATCAAAATTGAAACGGTAATTCGTTGAGCAGTGTATTATTATCCTTTGGTCATTATATTCCTGGTGAATACTTTGTAGTAGAAGTGTATTATTTATTCAAACCGGATAATTAGTTATAGAAAAAAAAATCAAAATACCAATTAACTTGTATTTACTCGTTTCAACCTCATAATAATGGCCTCTATCTCATTTATCAAAAGTAATTTTTTCACGGTTGTAGCGACACAAAAAAACTATGATAAATTATTGAGGACTGACAATTTCTTTTGTAGCTGTTTAATATTATGCTGCCTATGCCTATGCTGCCTATGCTCACATATGCGGCTCTGGTCTGGTGGCCGAGGGTAACCTTGGTCACGGCTAGATCGCAACTGGCACGCCTTACAGGGTGGTCAGTTTGGGGGCAACTGGCTGCATGAGGACTACACCAAGTGTTGCGATGGAGGTGATCCTTGGTCTTCGGCCTCTCCACCATGTGATAGAGGCTGAGGCGGGGAGGGCTTTCCTGCGCTTGAAACGGCTGGGATACGTGCGAAGAGGGGAAGAGTGCAGGCACGTCAAGAAGCTCCGACTCCTGGAAGATATTCCAGTTCTGGCTGATAAATGCCTGCGTAAGTACTACTTCGCTACCCCATACAGGGCCATATTATGGGATAAAGAGTCCTGGGAAAAAGAGAGGAATGCACAGCCTAATGCGACCGTCTGGTACACAGATGGCTCATGCATCGGTTATAAAGCAGGGGCTGGAATTTACTCCAGGAACCCAAGAACACAGGTTTGTGTACCATTGGGTGAGGGTGTATCTGCATATCAGGCCGAGATATATGCTATCTTGGAATGTGCGCAGATAAACCTAGACAGAGGTTATGGGGATCGACGCATAACCATATACTCCGACAGTCAGGCAGCAATTAAAGCCCTGAGTGGGTATACCAGCAACTCAGGACTTGATAACGAATGTCGAGAACGACTTCCTAATCTTGCAAGGCGGAACGTGGTGCGGCTAGAATGGATTCCAGCCCACTCTGGTTTTGAAGGCAACGAGATGGCGGATGCACTGGCTTCGGAAGGGGCGGCAGCTCCGTTCTGCGGCCCGGGCCCGACCCTGGGTCTAACAAAACAAAGAATACGCAAGGAAACGAAGAAGTGGCTGAGAAATCAGCACCTCGCTCATTGGAATGCTCTGCATAGGGTCCTAGACAATCCAAACTTCTACTGAAGGGATGGACTGATGGACACGCCAGGGCAGCCACTGAACTACCAAGGAGTAGGCTAAGGAAGATAGCAGGACTCCCAACAGGGCACTGCTTTATGAGGAAGCACCTCTACAATCTAGGAGTAGAGGAAAGTTCCCTATGTAGGGGTTGCGGCATGACTGATGAAACGTCAGTTCATGTTTTCTTAGAGAGTCCACACTGGGCTGTATTACGCAGGCGAATCTTCGGAGTCACTGTCATGGCTCCTGGAGACACAACAGGCATCCACTGAAAAAGGTTGTGGCCTTTATGGAAGGGCTCGGCTTCATGGATGACTAGGTAGCAGGAATGGCACAATGGGCCCGCCAGTGGCCTCAGTGTCGGAACCTTGGCTGGAGTTGTCCAGGACAAGGCTCGCCTGCACATTTAGTAGTAGTAGTAGTAGTTGTAGTTTATCATTGAAAAACTACTGATGTATGAAAGCTGAGAAGTTTGCAACAATACATAAAGTACAACAAAAATATTGATCATCAATTATTTAACGCTGCTCTTGAACCGCTGAATTTCATCCCATATAATTTTATCACGGCAGAGCGACCTTACCAGAGCCATGAAATTAAGCGACTTGCCTCAGTCAACAACGGTGTTATCACGAAAATATATTCAAATATATCAAACTGTTTTGTTAAGTTTCCATTCAGGGACGAACATAGTATGTTTGTTTCCTATTTATAACATTTTTCCCCATTATTATCAATTTCCATGCTTCAACTAACCACAGATGAAGTTCTCTTTCACAATAAGCTCATAAATTGAAATATCATGCAAGCTTTCCTTTGCTTCGAGTTAGCTCCACACTCTTCCTTATACATTATCATTATCATTTCGATTCTGAAGGAAGAGATATCAAGTTGTCACGTTCACCACTCAATTATCTACATTTCAATAAAGAATATAAAAATAGTTGATTTCTTACGTGTATAATATCTTCCACGCCCATGTTCATTCGTAGCCGTTCCAGTTGGAACGGACACTTTTCCGTAGGAAGTTCCAAACTCTCAGATAAAAGTTTCAGCAAAAATTAGATTATGTTTCTCCGCGGGTATTACAGTTCTCTCGGCAATTGTCAGTTGGCGAAAGTTCACCACAAAGAGCTTTATAGGTATTAAACGGTTTCATAGAAAGTTATATTTTTGCTCGATATTCGAATCCAAAGAAGCTAGAATCTATTTCTCTTTCATTGGCAAATCTCGTCAGGGATAAGTTACTTCGAGATAAAAGGCATTTCCGAAGTTCAAGTTGTGATATAATAACAAAGTCTGGAGTATATGTATTGAATATTAACGTATCCAACGCTTAGGCCAATTTATCGGAGAATTCACTTTTTCATGAGCTGAGAAGATTTTAAAATATTGCGTTACCATAGCAACGAACAATAACTCAATAGAAGGGTCAGTGTGAAGTTGGACGTCAAAAAAGTAAACCAGAGTTACGCAATGAATTGAAAGAAAAAAGATGTCCACCGAAATTGTGAAAATCGAAAAATTGGAGCCATAATCAAGTACCTGTATTTAAAAGGGTTAAAGGATTTACGAAGATATGCTTCATACCCTTGCTTAACAATATCCTTCGTCCTCTCCAAGACCTAAGAAGTTTCGTGTTTAAAAATCTGCTTGAAAAGTTCTTGATTCAATTTTTTGGGATTGCCATGAAGTAATCATGATTGATTTTTTGGATAAGGGTAGAACAATAACCGGAGATTACTATTGGACATTACTGACCACTGTACGGAAAAAAATTAAAGACAAAAGACGCAGAAAGCTATCCAAAGTTGTTTTGTTTTTGCAGGACAACGCCCCAGCACACAAATCTTATATTGCCATGCAAAAAATTCCTGATTCAATTACTAGAACACCCCCCTTATTCACCAGATTGGGCACCGTCTAACTATCATCTTTCTCCGCAACTAAAAAAAAGTTTGAAAGGTCGTAAAATTTCTCCCAACGAGAAGGTAATAAAAGCTGTGGAGGTCTGGTTTGCAGAGTAGGAGGAAACATTTTTTTAAAGGTCTAGAGACGTTGCAGGTTCGCAGTTATAAATGTAACTATCCAATTGAGATATAAATGATTCTTAATGTGATATCTACATAAATTTTAAGTGCCTTTCTTTTCACACTGGAAGCAACTTTATTTTCTAAATTTTATATACTATAATCCTATTGCTAATTGTTTTTAAAATGCTGTGTTCTTTTTCTGTTTTATGTGTAAGTTATTTTTAATACGATATCTACATATAAGTCTCCTGGTACTCTGTTTCTTATAATAAAAGATACTTTATCGATGAAATTTTATTTTATTTATTATAATCATATATAGTATATTAATATGGTAAAACCCACGCACAGGTTCATCCTTCTGTGGTGATTCTATATTTATTTATCGTAAATTAAACTTGTTGTATATTTAAAATTGAATGGTAAATAAATATTATTATTATTATTATAATTAAGAGGAGAATATGTTGACATTGAAATTTTGTTTGGTTCTATAGTAGGCTAAAAATTTTTGAATAAACATATGTACATGTGGACTGAATTTGACAACTGCTGAAAATCTGTTATTCGGTGTTGAGGAAAATTGTTGAACATTGTATGCCTACTTTTCAGGCACTTCTTCCCTACGCATGGTCTAGTTTCTGACTTTCACGTTACAGTAATTTTATAATGAAATCGTTCTTAACATTCATCCTCTCAAAACTCTCATTCAAGTATATTATCATGTAGCTTGCTCATTTTCCAACTCCCCGATCAACCAAAAGAACACCTCGTTATTCTAATAATTTCCGTGAATCACATTATTTCCGAATAACTAGTTGGAACATGATACCTCCAAACAGTCATTTGTTATTGGTAATAGGCAACAATCAATACACTGTACAGTTGACTTCAATTCGTTGACTTCCGTTTAATTAGCTGGATAAAACCGCTAATGTCAATCAACCGATGTTTGTTATCTAAATTTTAGTCAACAACAGTTAAATTGTACTCAGTTTAGCACGACATATTCAATAATAGTATATTATTAAACGAGCAATTTATGATAGCCATTATTCACGCTGGGTGACGTGACAAGTCACCCGAGTGAATATTGGCCATAAATTGCGAGTAGAATACTATACATTGTCCACGACCCTTGATTTCTTTATTAAATGAAAGTCAACTAACCTCCAGTTCATGAAGTTATAATATGTAAACATATAATTATCTTTCGATTTTTCTGGCAGCAGTCCTACAGTCGTTAATTTCGCCGCTTTTTTTATTTCAGTTGGTGTACAAGAACGTTCATTTCCACTATCCGAATTCAATGAATTCATCCTCGCAGTAATATAGCAAGCTCGTAACAATTTGGTATTACTAGCGTCAAAATTAAATAACTTGACATATATCGAGATGGACGATACCGTGTAAAGAAACAATACAACGTTTCGTTATAAATACAGGGTGTTTCAAAAAAAGGTAACACCGTCTCTAGGATAG
>CAJUYH010010064.1:0-12824 GCA_910591685.1 Galerucella tenella
CCAATATCCGAAAACACTCGTATCGTTCGTGAAGCACAGCTTTTTTTTATATATTAGCAACAGTAAACGATCATTCTTTTGGAACGATACAGTCAAAAGTTTCAGCTTCGTACTCAGCAAAAACAAAATAAATGTGCCTTCTCGCGCTTTTCAATGGTTATTACTTGGCTGAATTGTGTTTTTTTATTACTTGCTGAATTTCGAAACGTTTAAGATGGCATATAACATTTAGGGCTTGAATGTTGGCGAAACGCCTGCTGTTTATTCTACAAATCCCAGTTATTGCGAAATCTTTAAGCTTCCAAACGTTTAACATGAAATTTCTTGATAACTCATTCATTTTAAAATGATCAATTGTTTGTGTCAACAATTTACCCATCGTGTAATAAATTTAAACACTGTCTTCTTCGCACTAACAAAACTGTTACCGGGAAATCAGACCGCAGCTAGATTGTTCGTAAATCACTCCAATTCATCTTGTTCCATTATTTTTCGTTGGGAAATTGATGTTTGTATGGTGTTCCAACTCAAAAGATTGGACGTAAATCCTGATTAAAGTTGGTTTGTGTCCAACATACAATCTACACTTAGAAATAGGAACGAGTTATGCATTACAAAATGTGTTTAGTTTCTAGAATGAAGTTTACTTTTAAGACCGTTCTATAAATTAGTTTTACTGGAAATTGTGACCTTGAAAAATAAAGATTGGAATTGAAGCAATTTATTTGTTGATTAGTATCTTGACTATGACGGTGTGTTTAATTTTTCTTAGTATTTTCTTGTGTAATCAAACCAATATCCACAGTGGTGTGAAATTTGAAAAAGATATTAAAAGCATATATTGCAGCTATTCATCATCGTACAAATTGGTCTATGGTTATCATGATCATCAAAAATAGAAAATTGGTTCATACTATTGCTACCATATCACCAAAGAATTTGTTAATTTCGCTTCGTCTGTCCAGTGTTTATTAAAATTATGGTATATGTGACAAATAAATTGAAGATCTTTTTAGATCGAGTTACATCAGTTGTAATGATGGATGAAGCTGATCCTGTTGAATGGTAGTTAATGGTATGCTCATTCTAAGTACAGTTTTATTCAAATCAACAGTTTCAAACGCAACAACTTCATGAATGGAGGTTGTCTTCAAACTCGAGGGATATAGATATAGTTGAAAAGGGGGTAACAGTTATTCCAGCACACTCTATAAGATTATGTAACGCCATATTCCTTGTGTTGGTGGAGTGAAAGTTCCCAAGGTGGAGTTTTTCAATGGTATTCGATCATTGCAAAACGTTAAATGTGATTAATCGCGAAACTTTTGCTTCAAATAAAGATAATTGCCTTTTTTTGCTCCAATTCTTCACTTCGTTTTTCTTACGGTACGTCCAAAAAACAATTTGAGGATCAACAGGCTATTGAATAATATAAACAAATGAAACTGTACATGTTAATAATACTTTTGCATACAGATACGCGTAACTTTTTCCGAGTCTACGAAAATTGTCGAGAAGCTTTAGAAAAAACAAATTTGAGATATAATGAAAGTTACATAATTTAATCATCGTTGTTCCTCACCATTTTTTTTACTCAAAAAACGGGAGTTAGAGTTTTCATGATGCTTTAAGTCCAAAAGTTTTAACTTTGGACAAAAATGTAAAGAGACCATTTTTGTGTAAAATGAAATTACCTTTTTTTTATTTGAACTTTTTTTTGTAAAATGTATCGTTCTCGACTTATATGCCGCAACGCGTTTTTCGGAAGACGAAATGGCTCCTCCACACTTCCGGTCATGCGGAAACCGGCAGATTTTGTATTTTTAGTAAGTTTTAGATTATATTCTTCGAAATAAAAAAAAATAAAATCGCGCTCGAGAATGCCGGATTAACGTTTTTTTTATAAGTTCGCGACCCTATAACTCGGCGGCGTCAAGAACTTATCGTCAGATTAGTTAAATTTAGTCTTAAAACACGTAGATCGACCCCCAATATCTTAATATGACGCGCTCGAGTATTTCAGACTCTCGATTTTTTTTACTAATCTGATCGTCTATCCTAGGCGCGCGTCACTACATATAGAGCTAAATACTTTCCAAAGTTGTTCTATTAGGTCTAAGGTATCTCTCACATCTTCAACTGCCACGCTCGAGTATTCCCGAAAAATCCCCTATTCGCCTCCCTAACTACGAGTAGACTCCACAAAGTAAGGGTCCACGCATTAAATTCAATAATAAAATTATTTACTGTTATTTCAAAAACCATATAAATATATAAAAAAAAATTTGTCTTCACAAGAAAAATAGATGAAAAAATATGAAACAAAATAAATTTAGTGTCAATAATTTTCAATATAAAATTTATAAAATAAATATAAAATAGTCAGGACATTAAAGACCTGAAAAATTTATTTTTAATAATTATGTACTCAAAAACGATATATAATTATCACAAATGTATATACATTGCTTTCTTATAACTATTTTTTAAAAATATAAAAACGGTTTAAACTTATAAAAGTAGCTTGATAGATCTCAAATTATTCCAATCATCCAATATTTGTTGGGAATTAACTTGTATTTAGTGAAGAATAGTGTGTCAATGTTTCTAATCTTCATTTAGTTATTGGAACAAAATTATTCAGAAACTAAAAGTAAACAAATAATATTATCCAACAAGCGGTAATTGGCTTTCATAGCAATTTAAATACTTAGGCTTCTCCTTTCTATTATATCTGATATCAATATTCCTCAAACAAAGGTTTTACAAAACAAATATTTCATTCAAACTAGTTAACCTTAGCAGTATTAAAGGTGTTTATTTGGGGTGGAAAAGGATTGCTGTAATAACGGAAAATCCACAACCGTGATAACACCACAAACGGCGTTATAAAATGGGATATTTAAAGATAATATCAGTAGGGTTTTATATACATTTCAGACATTCAAGAAAATATGTAGAAAAACCACGAAGGATTTGATGAGCTGGTTTTATTTAATTTTATGTTTCACATGATATGGACCAATGAAAGAGGAAAGTTATTTATGCTGTAGAAATATTTATTGTAGGTACCAGATGAACCACTGTCTGCCTCCCGTAAATGGCGCGCGTTATGACATCACCGCCTCACCGTAACCCTTACCTAAGTAATACAGAAAAAAAACAGGACGCAAGAAAAATGCGAATATAATCAATACTTTATTTGTTTTTTCCATAATAGCTTGTTCCTTTCATAATGAGAATTCTTAACAGTTAAGTTACACACACCGGCAAACAAGGAGCGCATGTCTGAAAAGCGCCATTTTTTGACGAATTGTATATTTAAAATTTTGACAACTTTCTCAGTGTATTTATAAAGTTACAGTTGGTTCGGTGAATCTTCCCATGCGTCATCATTCATATACAAACGCAATACATCAATACATTAAATTACACGTAGGTCGTAGATTGATGTTTAAATTAAGATGTGGCTAAAATGACGGTGTGCGTTATTTATTATTGAAGCTAGATATTTGTGAATATTTCACAGCCATTTAGCGATATGCTACCTAAACCTTTAGTTTGAAGAAACTGTTAGTATTCCAGAGTTTCATAGGGTTATTCCGCAAATTTACTTGCATAAGAGTTAGAATTAATAACAATTTCCTCAGTAGAAACTTTGCAAATCAGAATTGCCTTTTTAGTGTTATGGCTAGCAACCATTACTATTGGGCCGCCCCACCCATACGGTTCAACAATAAAAAATAGAAATCTTTTGGGTTCTAAAAATAAATAATAAATATTTTAAATATGTATATTTAAGACTCATAAATATATACAATAAATTTCATTTAATTTTCCTCATAGAATCAGAGCTTTCACCAGTATTTATATCTATGGTAATTTTGCTGATGACATTGTTGCAGTGCCTCTTTCCACATATTTATAACAGAGCTATCTGAATACTTATCTTTACCAATATATTTATTGTAATATGCTTTGCAATTTGTCCAAATAAATTCAATAGCGTTGAATTCACATTGATATGGCGGTAGTCCCAGCAAAATATGTTCCATACAATTCAGTTTGATGGAATTCTATCCATAACCATGATGAAATGTCAATTTAAGGTTAGTTTTCATCGCGAGGTAAATAAATGATAAGTAGATAAATAATCTTTACTTACCAAAATAATTAGAACACTCGGGTGTAAGTAAGTCGTTATAACAACTGTTTTTTAATTAAATTTGTATGCAAGGGGCAGAAAATGAGTAAAAATGTGAAATAAAAATGTAAACAAAGTCTTTGGTCTGTCAACGTACAAATTCGCGTTAAACTTATCGCCGACATTCATCATATGGCTATCTCTGTTTGTTATATTATGTTGTAATGGAACAAACGGTTTCATTTCGGGAGTTTAGATTCTGTGAGTAGGAAAAAGACGTACTTCAAAAAGTAGTTTGTGAATAATTTCATACATGGGAAAAGATTCACCGAACGAACTGTATCTGCCAATTTCGGCCGCTCAAGGTCATACATATTTTTATACCAATACGTCAAGGAGATTTCGTCGGGCCTCGCTTTTTGATAGTTGGTGTATTATTTGCGCTGTCGGACACTGATTCGACAGTGGCGCATAGTTCTATATTTGCTCATCAAGCAACTCATATATGACTCATATACAGGGTGTTGTCAAGTGACACTTGCAACGTTTGCATGTAGATACCTCTCGTAAAATTAGACAAAATAATATGAGGACTAAGGGGTCCAGCGCATTAACTTTTCGAAATACAGGGTGTTACAGTTTCGAAAAATTAAATGTTTCAATTCCATAACTTTAAAATGGATGAATGAATTGATTTATCATATCATTTGGTAGGATGTTTTTAAATATAAAAGGACATATTTTGATGAAAAATACTTTTCAATTTGGATCCAGTGGTGTACATTTGGAAGACTATGTCACCTTTCCCTTCCCATTTTTCACGCCACTGACATTTGAAACAATTTTTATTCAATTTTGGATTCCTCAATGGTGGAATGGTGAAAAACGAATAACCTTTAAATTTTAAGAAATTTGTAGTTTTCAAGATATTTGATGTCACTTTTAAATAATTAATTTGAAGCTTTCTTGTTGTATTTTTTTAATAACTACCAACTACTTATGGTTGGAATATGGAACTAATTTAATAAAACAGCAATGCATCTAAAACATTCAGAGTAGAATGTTGAAAATATTTGTCCAAACTTGTGATTTTATTAACAAAAGAATCAAGCAGCCAACAAATTACTAGAGATATTCAAAATTCTGTCCATTTATATTTATACATAATTTTCCACGTTTTCTCATTGAAAATCTCATACCTTTGGAAAGACTGGCGATTGCCGAAAATAATAATTGCTGTAGCTGCATGGATTCTTTCTATTTCTTTTAATACAAGAAATTTTTTTTAAATTAATCAATAAAAAGTGATCTTGTAGACTTCATCAAAACATTAAATATCTTGAAAACTACAAATGTTTTGATATGTTAAGGTTATTCGTTTTTCACGTGAAAACCATTGAGGAATACAAAATTAAATAAAAATTGTTTCAAATGTCAGTGGCGTAAAAAATGGGAAGGGAAATGTGACATATTCTTCCAAATGTACATCACTGGATCGAGAATTGAAACATGTTTTTCCTTCAAAATATGCCCTTTTCATTTGAAAATAACCTGCCAAATGCCAAATCAGTTTATTCATCCATTTTAAAGTTATCGAATTAGAACATTTAACTTCTCAAAACTTTAACACCCTGTATTGCGAAAAGTTAATGTGCGGGACCCCTTAATCCTTATATCATTTTATCTAATTTCACGAGAGGTATCTACATGCAAACGTTGTAAGTGTCATTTGAAAACACCCTGTATGACTTTGTCATCGGCATTTTCATCGTTCAAATCAAATTCATCTGAAAGAGCTATTACCAATAGAAAATTATCATGAGCTTTTGGATAGTCAATCATTTAAGTAATTCGAAGGTTGCAATTACAATAATCGGATTCAAACATTCCAATAAAGCTTTGGTCTTTTTTCAAATTCACTAAAGTGTTGCATAACCAATAAAATAAGGGAAAACTGTCCAATAATGAATAACGTGAAATCGATTTCGTTGGGTATTTCTAAAGGATTGAAATAAAAACAGAACAAAAAAAAAGAGTTTGATGTGGGAAGTGGGCCAATGGAATAAAGCAATTCTGTTATCCATTGTTCGCAACTGCGTTTGATTAATAGGCCACTTTTAAACTTCTTTCAGGCAAGCGTAATGGATTTGCTATTGCGATAAGCATTTATACAACCAGAGTGAATTATTGGTTATACTTAATTCATACCAGCGTGTATTCGCAAGAAGATAAAACCAACAAAAATTTTGGAAAAATGAAAAAAATTCATTTACAAGTCATGTCATACGTTTTGAAAAAAGGGGTTTTTCGTATCCTGATATAGTTACTTTCACCTAGTTATTTAAACTTTCTCCCGAGCTGTATACTTTCCCAACAATTTATGTTTTATAATGGCTTTTATAACGGTCACAGGACGTATTTCATAAAACAGTTTTATAAACACTTCCACAATATTCGTACAGCTTTTATAAGCTTCGAATTGGGCGCAATAACTATTGGAAAACTATTTTATCATTAGTTAATATGTTCGTAACAAAATAGTTTATAGTGTTATGGTCTGAATTTCAAATAAAATCTTGTTGACGTAAATTAAATTTAAATAATATTTTGGACACTCTGTATAACTACTAAATCTAAAAATACTTCGGCTATCAGTAGAACTCGTATTCTTTTTATTAATAGATATTTTGAATTTTATATTATTGAATATTGTGGTATTACTGGTTTGGGAAGCCATCTTTTCGATAGCAACGAGGAGAAAGTGAGACAGTTTGGAAGAACGAAAGGTTCGGTGCTTGGTGCGAGTTATTTGTTTGGTTTAATTTTTGATTAGCTACCCTAATTAGGGGATATAAATTCGCATCAGTTGCTTGGAAATTCGACTATTTTGAGTAGTTTGTTTGGAAGTCGTTTTTTTCCGCCGTTAAGGGATTATTTTACACCGAAACCACGATTCATTAAGATCGAATCAACCTCTTTTCAACACTGACCAGTATCCACCATTTTGTGAGCCTATTGGTGGAAGTTGTCTATTGACGTCTTCACAGGGCTGTACATTGGAATTTTGAAAACCCTCATTGATAAATTGAGGTAAGTAATTTTTAGTTTACACAAAAGCTACCATTTTTAGATGGTGAGATTGATTCTTTTTTGTCTCCTTGTTGTAGGGTTTTTTTTTGCGTTCCTTACTTCCACGCTTTACTCTCCCTCCTACTGTTGGAGCTTCAATTTGGAACCCGTTTGTTTGATTGCCTGGATTGGATTTGTCCCAGATTTCACACCTGGTTCGACTTGTTTCACGTCATCAGCGAAACCACCCAGCAGAGACGATTCCTGGAAATATAACCGACTCCTACTTCCGAGAGTGACATTGTGGATGGGTTGACTGTACCCCCCCCCCAAATTGGTGCAAGCTAAGTACAAAAAAAAAATTAAGAAATTGATCTTACACGTTTTCTTATTGTTCCAAGATTCTCTATAGATATTAATCACGAGTTGTAAGTAATTACTAGTTATACCAAATAATTTAAATTTGGCCGATATTAAAAGTTCTTTATTTTGTAACTTAATTTAGATTAGGACTTTAATTCAAAGCCTTGATAATTACGATAGTATGCTGTAGATTTATATTCGGCGTTTAGCGTTTATTTTATAGGTAGGCTTGTGGTTCATGTAAAGCTCGTATGATCATACTTGACTACCCCTCGACCGCCTACTAAGCGATTTTTTTTTTTTTTGTTTTATACCTACGATATTTTCTATCTGTAACAGATATTTGTGACAGATTTTGACATATTATTTTGCCTTATTTTTGATTTAATTTTGACTAAATTTTGTACTTATTTCTAATATTATATTTCTCGTATCTACTTGTAACAGGAGCGTCGTATTGCTGATTGCCTTATTTAGCAATAAAAGATTGGCCTGTACTAGTTGGACTATTTATTTACGTTATTGGTATATATTTGTATATATATATATATATTATATTTCTTTTTTTTCCGCGTATTTGGCTACTGGTATAACATCTCATTTACAATCGCCTTCAGCACAATTGGTTCCAAAAAACTCGGTGGCGCCTGTTCACGGATTTGACATAAACGTATGACCAAGGTAACAACAATACAAAGAACCCCATACTATTCCCTGAGATATAACTCTCAATTGTTTTCCGCCAGATATCGCTTAATCGCTCAAAATATACTTCCAGTTAGCCTGGGAAACCAACGGCGACCGCGCCCTATATATTCAACGATTATTTATTATTTTTTTTTCCACTACAGTATTGCAAAATATAACAATTGCTTTTATAGTAATAGATTACTTCAAGAAAACACTATTATAAAATACTTTCAGAGCAAAGTATCCATAGCTCATATACTGAATGGAAAGTATTTTATAAACTTTCATAAAATAGCTCTATAACTCATTCTATTAGTATATTAAAGTATAAGTAGATATTAAGGTCTTCAAAACACGCGCGATTCTTCGAGCACGACGGCGAAGCAAGTGTTTTAGAGACCAGTTTTCCACGAATACTTTACGTTATTTTTTTTCTTGGTGCACTTTGAAATAATGTAGAATGGTTGAATTGCGTTGTCATGGAAATGAGGAAAACATAAACTAATTCACATTTTGATGAGAGCTCAACATCATTGAGTTCTGAGAATTAATTCAAATACCATATCCTCCGATTTGAAAAATCGAAATGTTAATATATCGAACAATACCAACTGTACTTTCCATTTCCATTCATAAAATTTAAATTGTTAAATATTGTTCTAATGAAGGTTTTGACGTTACAAAGTACTCCTGTCAGATCTCATTTAGACTTCGTTTCTCGAGTTGTTGATATTGCCATGGTAACTTTAAAAAACACGCGTGTTTTAAAGTGCGCTGAGACGTGCTTTAAATAGGTAAAAAAAATTATTATTCCATAATTTTGCTGTAAATGAAACAATTATAGCAGAGCGAGTGATTAGTGGTTAATGATATCACTCGAAGATGAAAGATTGTCAAAGAGAAACATACAATATATTTTTCTTAATATTGATTTTCCAATTAGAAGTTCCAGGCTGAAGTATGAATTTGTTCATAATCGATATGGAATAGCGGAAATTATTAGGTCAAATAGAGCTTTGACGAATATTCAGAAGTCAAGGCAATTCTATGTTATGAGAAATAATGAAGTTTGCTCATTCTGGAATTGAAGATAATCAGAGTTCCAAACTCAACCGCCGAAAACTACCCAAATGAAGTGAAATTCGAAGCAAAACTTAGTTTTGCTAATAAAGTTTTGGTCAGGTGTGCAATTCCTAAGGCCATAATGTTCCCTGCATTGGTCTACTAAGAGGAGAGTCTGTCTATACTGGACGTTCAAATATTTGGATTGGAGAAGCGTCATTTAGTATAAATAAAACCAATTAATGAAAAATTACAAATTGGGTCAAAATAAAACTGGAGCATAAAAAAAGGAATTGTAAAAAGGAAATCACACTTTCCTAATATTTTTCTTGAAACTCCAGCTTTTAGCTTTTTATGTTTGTTGAAGTTAATAGTTTTCACAGAACACTTATAAAATTGTCACAGTGATAAAAATATAGCAGCCTACTATTACAAAAAAATGGAAAATGTGAGTAATAGCTATCTATCCAACTCTTTCCCAGAGATATTTTATGCTGCTTTTGTGCTTGAGAGCCGTTTCGTTGAAACCGCTCAAGCTGATGTACCTAGAACAATGGGAGTGATCGTTGTCAGTTGTCTTCCGTCTTCAGGCTCTCTTTTACTTTCTACTTATGTTGGTGCAATTATTATTCACGTCATCCTTCATATAATGATATATTCCATTCGCAAGTAAAAATTTTATTGTTCGCCATGTTTTTCAATACTTTTCAGTTTTGTGATGATCGGTAGAATTTTTTTAAAGTATGCAGTAAACACAGATACCTAATTCACGCATTGAAGTAATTCATAGAACACAACCACCCCGTGATATCAAAACTCTTAGAGCATTCTCAGTAGCAGTGAAATATTACAAGAAATTTGCCAAAAATCTGAAGAATTTACGATATCCGTTAGATAATATGTTGAAGAAGTATGTGAGAAATCCATTTTTCGCCTTATCATGTGTTTAATTAACAGTTTAAATTGTTTCAGGTAAGCTTCATGAAAAACATCTTTCGGTGAGTATTCAAGACGTTTCGAATACATTTCACCTCCCATTATAACATAAGCGTCTTTGGTATGTAGGATCAAAACGACATGAAGGAATGCAAAGGTGCAAAGACTTGACTGTCTTATTATTACATTTGGTCTACCCCTACTACAACTCGTGATAATGTGAGGAGCAAAAATGAGTTTATCTAGGCTGAGCTATATAACAGTTAGATCAGCTGTTGAGAACATTGTGAAGGCAGCATATTTTCAGCACTAACAGCACAATACAGTGCTATTCAAAAGTCCCCTCCCCCTCGTATCTTTTGAACGGCTACACTCACATTAATAAAATTTGGAGGGTGGAAATAAAGTATTGTAAACTTCTCTACGAATGGTAACAGGTGACCTTAGGGCAATGATATCTTGTTTGAAAGGCATTGACATTGGCTACATAGCCATATTAATTTTGTTTGGGTTTAAACTAATTTTGACGGATAAATTAAATAAATACCAAAAAATTATTAGTTCACATTTAAATATTGAAGATTTTTCAGTCCGCCTCTGGTTAGTTGTCAAAAAATTGACGTTTTTAATTTAATAGTATTTGTTGCTTTGCAAAGTTTTTCTAAAGAGCTTAAATATTTAATTTTAATATTGTTTAACGAGACGTTTAAGAGTTCACATAGGCAAAATGGTACGTACTCAAGCCGCAGCTATCTTAATAATTGGTGAATCTAGATGGAGCGGAACGTTTATTTAATGGGAGATACCAAGATCGCCCTATCTCGAGAACTTATTTGAGTCGACCAACATTTAGAGATGATAAAAAAATTGATATAGTTGCTGAAATGGTAGTAAACCCTACTTCCTCTTCAACTAAAGTTGCGTCCATCTGTGAAGTAGGTAAGTAAAAGTACAGTACAGAGAGTGTTGGCTAAAAATGGATTTCATCCATACAAGTTAAAAATGGTGCACCACCTTTCGGATGACGACCCCGACAGAAGACTCGAATTCTGTGAATGTTTGACCAATAAAATTAGTCAAAACCCACATTACACAAAAACAATTTGTTTTAGTGACAAAAGTACTTTTTGCCTCAATGGAAATGTGAATACACAAAATGTAAGGTATTGGAGTGACACAAATCCTCACACCTTTCGTGAGCAACATACCCAATTTCCAGAAAAAGTCAATGTTTTGGAAGGTATTTCGGGGAACCACATAGTCTGTCTTTCTAAATTCAATTTTAAGCGGTGAAGAGTATCTGGAGATGTTACAAAATGCAATTGAGCCGTTAATTCTTGAAATTCTGGAAGATAATCCAGATGAATTCGGCCATCTGGAAATAACATTTCAACAAGATGGTGCTCCCGCACATTATTATGGTGCATTAAGATGATTGGCGTTTTGAAAGAAAGAATTATTGAAGAATGCAATGTAATTTCAGCTGACACATTCGAACGAGTACGACAAGAGTTTACTAATAGTATTTATTACTGTCAGAAAGTGGATGGTGCACATTTCGAACACTTGCTATGAGAATCCATTTTTGATATTTGATTGATTAAATTTAAAAAAATAATTCCAATTATTTTGGTATTAATTTATTTGTAAAAATTGGTTTGAACCCAAACAAAATTAATATGTTTTTTTTTCTTATTCTTTTGGGAATCAAACCACAATAATGTTTTCCATTCTTTATTTCGACGTTTCGCTATCCCAATAAAAACCGTTCCTGGAACGTGCACTTCACTGGATTCCATTTCTAGTAGACTATAATAAAATATTTCATTTCACATTTTACCAGAGGTGTGATCTACTATGAATGGACCTTAATAAAATTTGACAACAAAGTTTAGTAGTCTTAAACTTCAAAATATTATTGATTGTCTAGTTGTCATATTTTTTCGTTGTGTCAGATAGGGACCAAAAATTATTTCATTAATTTTATTACTACCTAGTTAATCTTGATAACGGTAGCTGGAACGCTACCGAAACGTCGAAATAAAAAATAAAAAACATTATTGTGGTTTGATTTCCAAAAGAATAAGGAAAAAGAATAAGTAATGCCACAAGGAACTTACAGAAGATAAAATTAATATGGCTATGTAGCCAATGTCAATGCCTTTCAAACGAGATATCACTTGCCATAAGGTCCTATTAGAAATTATTGGCCAGAGTGGCACTGTGACGTCATCTATTACTATCACGTCACCTGTTACCATTCGTAGAGGAGCCTACAACACTTTATTTCCACCCTCCAAATTTTATTAATGTAAGTGTAGCCTTTCAGAAGATACGAGGGGGAGGGGACTTTTAAATAGCACAGTATAATATTCTGAATACATCTCAGTTAACTAAATTATATAATTAGCTCTTAGCTAATATATGCATTAGAATTACTAGGAATGCGAATATGAACTTTAAATTCATTTATTTGCGCTCTATACGACACATATTATTTCCAATCTAATTGGAGTGCACTAGAAGTTCGTATCAACCGAATTATTCATACTCATTAGGG
>CAJUYH010010065.1:342-12822 GCA_910591685.1 Galerucella tenella
CCGCTCTTCCGATCTAGCAGCCTATATATATATATATATATATATATATACGTATTTCGCTATGAACGGAAAATGAAAAATGACGTTTATTTCGCAATTTTCCAGAGTCGCATTCAGGTAGAACATTTTTTGATCGTCCCCTGTATTTGTGAGAAAATTTCATCAATTTTTTTCTATAATTGCCGTTAGTTTTTCTTGTATTTGATTTTTAAAATAGTTTTCATATTGTAAATAAAAAAATTATATTTACTCCACAAATATACAATATGTCCCCCTAAAGGTGGCTTCCCACTGCCCGTGTTTGTGCAGGCCGGGCCGCGCCAACTCGCGCAAACGCCTGATGTGGCGTGTGGAGGTACGACGAATCCGCGGCGAGTTGGTAACTTCAAACTTCAAACAAACATGCAGTGGGAAGAGTTTCGCCTTTCGGCGTTCCGATCTACGCGCCGCTCGTTCCCACTTGGCCAGTAAAATTACGGGCCGTGGGAAGCCACCTTCAGTTGGAATCATATGGATAACTCTTTGGAACTTTAGTTCTTCACGTCAGGTTATGTTTGAGCGACCGGGGGTCGCGACGCAAAAGATCTGACCGTTACGTTGCTTCGTTGTGTGCCTTGCTTGCGTGCTTGTGCTCTCTCCTGAGTTTCTCTCTCTCGTTTACGAAGCAGCGATTCACATGCTTCGGCGGGGAATCGAACCCGGACCGCCTGCGTGGAAGGCGAGCATTCTACCACTGAACCAACGATGCTATATTAAAATTCTATGCAAAGCTGGTATTTGCAGTGCTGGTGATCTACTTGAATTTGTTCGGATAAATTTTTACTATTATTTCCATAATTTTTTTTGCGCGATTTATCTTTTTTGTTTATTTACAGCATCGGTTGTCAGGACGGTAGGTTGTGTTTACTGGTTTCTAAGTTTAACACGTCGGTAAGTGATTTACTTACCGTTCAGACGTCTAAAAATAATAAATAAAACAATTTCACCAAAATGCAAAATATATTTTAAACTGATCGAAAAGTATAAATGTCACTTTTGACATTTCGTTCATTTCGAAGAAATTTAAATTATTTTATTCGGAATTTATTTCAATACGATCGCGCAAAAAATGGTATAAGCATCTCGAACGTTAAGGGTAATTACAACGTTTGCATGTAGATTCCTCTCGTAAAATTGGACAAAATGATATGAGGATTAAGGGGTCTAGCACATTTACTTTTCGAAATACAGGGTGCTGGAATTTTGAAAACTTGAATGTTTTAATTCGATAACTTTAAAATGGATGGATAAATTGATTTGACATATGGCAGGTTGTTTTTAAATGTAAAAGGGCATATTTTGAAAGAAATATTAGTTTGTGCAACTAGTGTGGATATGATGGCCATATCGCACGAGGACGAAGTTTGAGTACGACGCCGTATAGGCGGAGTGCTCAATCGTTCAAGTGCGATATGGACAATCCACACGAGTCGAACAGCATATTTTTCCTACGACCCACTTAAGAAAAAAATCTAGAAAATAAAAATTTCTATAAACTGTGGACATATTGTATAAAATCTACTTAATTTTGAAAAAAATTACGAACATCGAGTATTCGTTTTAACCTTTCATTCGAGCCACAATAGCTAGTTGGTAAATTTTATAATACATTTATAGAAATTGATTTTTTTGTTGGATATTAACAAACTCGGCAACGTCGATAACCTAGCGACTTGATCAAACTGCAAGTGGAATCGAGTTACCATATCTTTATTTCGAAATTTATGACATGAAAAACGCTAAAAAGTTGTATCAAGAGATTTTTTGGAATGAGAAATGGATCTGTTGATTATTCCCGATTTTACCAACCGTTTCTTAGTATGTATTTTGGAGTGATATTTATGGTGTACCCCCCTTACTTCTACTTAGTTTATGGGGAGGGGCTCAAAGACTAGTAGCCTCTTTAGCCCTATTTCCCAGAGGAATATCAGGATATCGGAATGTCCCACTTCTGTCCCTGATTTCGGTATATTTATATTTCCGGCTTTTATTATGAAATTAAATGATTTAATTAATTTTATACGGATCCGGAACGATACAGTCCTGTTGCCGGAGAATTCCCGTTGGGTAGATGTGCTCATTAACTGACGCTCGACGATCGTTAGAAAAATATTCATTTTAAAAATTTAATCGCAACAAAAGCCCAGCACCGATCTAATAATAAATATTGATTTAGGAAAATGCATTTTTCGCAGAAATAAACTAGACCGAAATAGGAAAGTTATTCAACAAATTATATACGAATTGTTGAAAAAACATTCGATTTTTCCACATTTTCTTTTCGTGACTGAATACATTTTCATCAACAACTTAATCAATATGAAGTTCTTCAATGAGCTACGAATAAATCAGAATAACAAACTGTGTAAATAAATACAAAAGAACATACAGATCGCGAATAGTCTATTTGAGCCATGCGATTTACGCAAGGCGATTTACAAGGGAAATATGAGAAAAACACTTGAAAGAGAGAGAAGAATGATTGTGGGCAGTCAGCTGTTGCCAAATGTATTTATATGCTTGACAAAAATTAAAGTTACATAATCGAAGATTCTATTTTTGCTATAAAACACAGGGTGTTCCATTTGAAAGAAGAAAGAAAATGACAGGTTCGAGTTTCCGTTCACCCTGTATATAAGAAAGAATATAATTGAAATTTGATAGGATACGGAGATATTGCATCATGTTAAGAAACTCTGTTTGGTAAAATACATTTTTTTTCTTCAACGTACAACAAGCTACAGATCGTTGATTTACCTACGATTTTCACATAAACGTGTCCATATATTTTGAAGGACTCTGTATAATGTGGCAAAACCTCATATCAAAAGCTTCAAATAGTTCGATATAATTTCAAAATATGGACCTTCAGCACATCTACTATTTATGTTAATAACATTTTTTGATATCTTTTAAAATAAACCATAAACCAAAGTTTGTCGTAAGATTGGTACACCCTGTATAAAAATTTATTATTGACTTAGTAATATAAGGGCAAATTAGAGTTTGATGAGAATAAAAAGTTGTAAACAAAAATCAATAAAAAAGCTTCGAGAGAGAAAGAAATAAATCCTTAAAAACTTTACAAATAAAACGTACATATAGACAAAAAGTTTTTCCGATAATACAGCTACGAGATTCGTAATTATAGAGTTAAGCAAAACTCTGAAGATTTACTCGGGCTAAAGTTGCAGCATCCAATTGGCTGTGACAAATTCTAGGAAATATACACTAATCTAAAGAAGTTAATCGGAAGAAGAGGAAAAATAGGTTTGTCCGCTCCGATTTTGTTATATTGAAACATACAGATCGCGAAAAGCATGTTCGAGCCATGCGATTTACACAAGTGCGACAAAGAAATTATGAGAAAAACATTTGAAATTGGCTCATATTTTCCTTGTCGTATTTGTGTAAATGGAATGGAATGAATACACTTTTCGCGATCTGTATATGTTTACCATATTTTGAAATAAAGGTGATATGATGACCCAAATACGGACGTAAATTAAGAATTTTTTAGAGGTGGGGCCTCAAATTTCAAACAGATTTGAAAAAATACATAGTACTGAACCCTCTCGTCACGTGATTTCAACTCCCTTTTGTTTGGTTTTGTCGATTTAATCCTACCGTTAGGTGAAATTAACAGCAATTTGTTAATTTCATATTAAAATCGACATTTGATCTAAAATTATTCATAATTTATGTATCGCGTGTCTAATAAAAACCTCTATATTAATTGCGTTTCTTCTCTCCCCTTCTTAATGCTATATTGCTTATTTGATACTTTAAAATCACTAGACTTTCTATACAAATATACGTGCGGTTTCTTAGGCCAATAAATAAACAAACTTGTTTCAACCGTTAAGAAAAAACTTTTTTACCATCTAGGACCGGCCTATTTCTGTCCACTTCATTTGCGATCTTTTCTTGCTTAGCTTTATTCAATTTGTCTTTTGTAATTCAACGTTTGTTAACACTGAAGTAAATTTTTATTAATTGAAATTTAAAATTAAATTAAAAAACTTTTAATATTGTTTATACACATAGATTCAAAAGTTTTGCATCACCTTCTTCGGATGCGAAGGAATATTTTTGCGCTAACAATTTTTTGTTGGCTTGTTTATCAATGTTTACCATTTCAATATGTTCCATGTTTTTTGCAATATACAGATGTTTACAGTTTTTTTTTTGTAAGATAACATTTTTAGTGCGATCATTTTAACATTCAAGGCATTTGATTTTTACGATTTTAAGTGCAAACATGAATCGTCAAGTCATAAGTGAGATTGACCGTGCAAGAATAGTGGCTTTAGTTGAAGAAGGTTATTCTCAAATGTTCGTGGCAAACAGAGTTGGCGTTTGGCAAAGTGATGTGTCTCGTGTATGGAACCTGTATCCTGTATCTCCAGACCAATTCTCTTCGTGATAGACCTAGATGCGGTAGAAGGAGTGTTACTAACCAGCGGCGGAACCGCTATATCCACTTAACTATCCGATGAAACCCGACCATGGCAATACCAGCACTCCAAAGAGATATGTGACATGCGTTGGGAGTTCAAGTATCGATCTCGACATTACGAAGACGAATACTTGCGACAGGTTTGAGGTGTCGCCGACCAATAAGAGTGCCCAGACTACAACCTGAGCACAGAGTTCGCCGACTACAGTGGGCTCAAGAACACGCGGCCTTGCCTGAAGAATTTTGGAATTCGATGTTTTTTTCCGACGAGACAAGGATTTGTTTGGTACAAGATAGCCATCGAATACGTGTGTGGCGGGATCCAACGAGAGTTGCTCAGCTTGCCCATGCTCGACCCGTGCCGCCCTTCAGAGGAGGAAGTGCTATGTTTTGGGCTGGTATCATGTTAAATGATCGCACAGAATTAATTCATGTGGAGGGAACGATGACTGGTGATAGGTATATCAGAGAGATTCTACATCCTCTCGTGAGACTATGGCGCGCAGCTGTTGGCAATTCCTTCGTTTTTATGGACGATAACGCCCGACCTCATCGGACCAGAGCTGTAAATGAGTATCTTGAAACTGAAGGGATCAATCGTTTGAACTGGCCTGCCCTATCTCCTGACATGAATCCCATAGAACATGCTTGCCAGGGCAGTGGCAGCACGCAGAAATCCACCCAGGAGTGTACAAGAACTTGTTCATGCGGCCCAAGAAGAATGGCGAAATATTCCTCAACAGAATATCAACAATTTGGTAAACAGCATGGGCAGGCGACTTCAAGCTTGCATGAATTCTAGAGGTGGAAATACTCTTTATTAAAAGTTCTCATGCTGGTTCTCACTTAACCTTTTCTTTAAAAAGAATCAATTTGTATTTAATTTCTAAGAATACTTTTCATGTTTAAAGCAAGTTTATTATTGGATAATGAAAATTTTTGACAAATATACACGTTTTATATTATTGAAACTAATTATTTGATTAATCTCCGATCCATTTATAATGAACACATTTTGTTTTTCGGAGATTTAGGGTGATGCAAAACTTTTGAATCTATGTGTATTAAAATTCAATACAATAGGTGCTTATCAGAAACCTTTAGCGATTGGCCTATGTTAACTTTATTTATCTTGATCCATAATCATTCGTATACGTCTGTTACAAAGGATCCCGACGATTTATAGACTATTGTGGGTTTTTGGGGTTTGCACTGAATTTGTTGTCGAAAATTTAGTAGTTGTTTGTTTGGGAGAGCTCTGCTTTTATAACCGTTTGAATATATTCTTGTTAATTCACATCCGACGGATTTCAACACTTTTTTCTCGAGGCTCGCAAGGAGCTGATAAGATTTTTTTGATGTTCAGGGTCAATTTGGAGATAGATATTAAGGGGCATCTACCAAATTCGACCTTGCACAATTATGCTTTGTATATTTTTTCGTTTCACATAACGAAAATTTTATTAGAAATATGAAAGCTCCGCAACATGTAGGTAGCCAAGCGGTCCAAGCGGATTTTGGTTCACGTACTACTCTATAAGCTTCGTCAGTACTGAACTGGGAGACCGGCGAGCGTTGTATCAACAATGGAACGGCACGCGACTACCGAAGCAGAGAGACAATGTCAGTCATAGAAGGATAGGAAAGCGAGAGATGGATTTTTATCCGATATTTTAGTGTTAGCAACCGATTTTCAATAATGAATTGTACGGTCATAAGTAATTTGAGGATTCTGAGATTTTTATATAGTATTCATAAAGCTTCAAATTAGACTTCTTATCAATTAGTTTTTCCATTTAATCCATATTTAATTGTTTGCAAGGGCTCAAACTTTGCTTAATATGTGTAATTACATCATGATTCGTATTTTTTTCAACAAAATTTGGTTAGCATTTCAAAGTTTTTATTCGATGAGAACTCTAAGTTCAACATTAATCTACATGATATATTTTTTTCTTAATTTTCAATACATCCATTACCTCAAAATTCTTTGCCAAAAATATTTCGATAGATTCCCCTTAAATACAGGTAATATAGATGTGATTTTTTTTAAATCTGCCTAAAGCAACGTTGAAAAAATCATCAAGATTTTCTCGTTTACCCAACTAATTGTTACCTGCCCTTTTTCGAAAAAAAGAAAAAACTTGTCTTAAAGTCACAAAGAGCTTGCTTTGTATTTTTAACCGTGAGATTCCGCAGGGGAAAATGTCGGCAGTCAGCAAAACTCGGTAATTGGACTTTTTCGACTGTTCTCAGCTATCTAATAAAATTCTCCAGAGTCTGGAAATATGGAAAAGTGAATAATTATTTTCAACTTTGACGTTGTTAGGAAAGCTTTATGATTAATCGGCCGTCCTTCTTATTAACCTTTAATATGCGACTTTGTATTTTTCTATTCAATTTATATAATTTTGATTGAAGATATTTACTTTTAATCCAATCCGAATATTACAATTTCAACGTATATCGAGTTATAACCATCCCGGCAGGTCCGTTAATTTTTGATATTGAGGTGAGATAATCTAATTCTGTTGCAGCATCATTTTAATCCCATCAAATAATTTAAAGGGAACCAATTTTCATTACTCTATTACTTCGTGCCTGTTAGTACTCGAAACTCCGCCGTTTCTAACGGTTTTTGGGGATTCTCCCTGTGCTCTTCATTTAATTTCAACTAAGCCTTTTCAAAGGATGATAACTTTATAATGGTAAAAATTCGGCGTTTCCCAACTCGTGCCCGTTATTACCTGGCCCCGAAAATCACTGACCAACTCGTGTCCGTTCAAAAACCAGGTAGAAAATTAATACACCAACTCGTGCCCGGGTGCATCGGAACTGCGGTTTTTAATTCTTATTTATTATAATTAAATATTCAAGACCTACATATACAGTTGTCATTTATTTGAAATAAAACTACTATAAAACGTATTAATTAAATATATTGCACATAAAAAACTTAGAACTACCTACATATTATTAATACTATTATACCATGATACTGTTTTAACGAAAGTAATTGTTGATATCTTTTTATTTTTAAAATTATCTATAGTCTTTTTTAGGAAATCATGTTTTTTCCTTGTTGCATTTCTCACGATTTTAGTATTATCTACACTGCGACATTTAATGTAAGTCTCTTCCTGAATTCTTAGCAATACCTCAACGAAAACAAATAATGAGGGATGTGCATTATAAAATGAACTATTTAAATGGCTGAGAAATGATTCACATGCATTCGTGGTTCTGTGTATACTAGCTGATGCTTCTGCCCATATATTAGGAGGAAAACGAGCCTCTTCCGATATATAGTTTTCCACTAAATAATCAGCAAACGCACACAATCTTTCGTCGTTGGGCTTTTCTTCCATAAGTTCAAAAACGAAGAAGTCGCTAACTAAATCTGGGTCCAAAAACATAATTCCAAAGCAGTAACGCAACCATTTTCCAATATCACTTTCTTTGTTTTTATACTCCGACGATAGTCCCAAATTTTGAATTTTTCGCCACCATGCTTGACTTAATGGAATCGGCAGCCTATCAATCTGGCTTCACTCCAAATCAATCGCGTAGCATTATGAATGCCGATTTCAAAATCAATTACTATTTGTTCAGGCAGTAGATTCCAATTCTTATCTTACACGTATCAATTAATTTGCGAAATAATTTTTTGTAGGTGTCTTCTTTTTTATCTCGCAATAAACAAAAAACAAGTGGTATGTAATGTCCATTACGTAGGCCATGGATTGTAAACAATTGTAAAAAATACTTTGTACAATACGAAAACGTCCCATCCATGTAAAGTGTAGTGCACTCACAGAGAAATTTCAAATTAGTTTCAGTACAAAATACAATTAAATTTAATCCAACATCGTTTATAAGTACAAAGTTCTCATCTTGTAAAGTGCGTGTATTGATATTGTTTAAAACTTCAAACACCTCTTCGGCATTTGATGGAAGTTTTGGAAACTTTTTACGTTTTTCATAATAAATTGTTTTTTTTATACAATTTAAATCATTCATTTTAAGTTCATTTAAATTGGATTCAAAACATTTTCGAATAACTTTGCTAGGCTTTTCACAAATGTCATCAAAGGCCTTTCGTTTAGCAGATGCACTCACTATATGTCTTTGGATAATGTTTTCTTCTATTGCAGGATGATTATGAGTTAACACTTTTTCTGTTATTACACGACCACCAGAATCACCGATTGTCCGAAAATATGCGCTACACTTTCTATTCACACACACCCACTCAATTTCTCCAGATGTTAACTTTTTGCTGCTTTGATTAAATTTGTGTTGTTCTACAATTAATAATATTTTCCCACGTTGACTTGGTACTTCGCGAATCGACATGTTTATAGAGCTGCTCTTAACCCTCCCAATTACGAAATAAAACTAACTCATTCATAAATATCAAACCCGAAACAAAATCCTTTCTAGTAAGTACTTCAGGAAAACCCAATTTAACAATAATACCTGTTCCTATAGATGCGATGGTAATTTGAACAGGTAAATTTTTCAATCGAGCACGAGTTAGGTATACAGATTATTGAGACCTTTACTCTTGTACCTTTTAAGGGATTAGTGGGCACGAGTTGGGATGCGTCCTAAAAATTACATGCAGTTGTCTGCCTTCCTTGAAATTCCATATATTTCGTCCTTTCTTGGCTAACTACTATCTCACTTAAATTTGGCTAGTAGTGGAAAAAATTGTATACACACCACGTTGGAAATTATTTTGGCGCTCGGTCAATAATAATAGTCTTCAACACGACGCAGAATGTTTTAAATAAAAAAAATTCTATCCCTCTTTAACGTTTGTTAGGTTGAAAAAAGGTTATTCTAACAACTATTGCCCGATAAATTTTCTAGAAAGCGTAATCAGACTAATAAAAGCCGAGAGAAATATTTCCGCAAGCCTCTTTTGCATATATACGATTTTTAATAAGGCCATATACCAGTCGTAAAATTCCATTTAGAAGGCTGTGAGATTTCGACGAAAAAAAAAATAAAGATTGAAGCATTAAAGGATATCAAGAAAATTTCGTTTGTAAACAAATTTATAAGACTAAAACATCTTTTCTATAAATTTTCTCAATTCCCATTACCTCTTAATCTATCCAATAATATCATTTAACAAGGTATCATTAAACTTGGGTGATTTGGCAACGTGGTTTGATTGTGTTGAGATTGTTGCGGCTAAATGTTGCTTACATAAGACCACGCAAAACGGAAAATAACGCTCTAAATGTCTATTATCAGCACAAGAATGTACATTTACATCATCAACTTGTCAGATAATATCACACAAGTTGGTATTTTTGCCAGAAACGGCATCTTTTATTTCATTTGATAACTTTCAACATTCGAAAGTCGTTTAAGAAAATAGATACGAGGAGTGTGCAACTGAAAATTGTGAAAAATGAAATAAATTCATTGTAATAGAAGGTGTTTTTTGAAGGGTTCTTTGTATCTGTAGAGTAGGGAGAGTGAGTGTAGGCTCACAGTACTTAGGCCACATGTGACCCATTGTACATCCTCCCTTTTGCCAGGGTTTTTGAAGGGTTATATACGAGCGTGAGGTTTTTGGTAATTTTTTTCAGAAATGTTATTAAAATGTTTTTCTTATTTATTTGAACTGTTTTTACCGTGGGATAAAATTATAGTATGTACAAAAAGTACGAGGAGTAATAAACCCTAATTAAGTATGCAAAACCTTTACAGGGAGCACCATGAAATTTTTGATAAATCTCTTACTTTAAATTACATTTCTTCCGTAAATCTAAAAACCAGGTAGATCGACCCCGTATTTGTTTCAGTTGTAGCAAAGTTTAGGGTTTCTTCATTTTTAAAGGATTAGCAGATAAGCAATGACGCAATGCAGTGGTGTGTATTTTGGGAAAAAATACGTTTTAAATTATAATATAATAAAAAATGAAAAGAAATAATTATTGGAATACATTTATTACTTACATTTTATTCTATATCCGACTCGGAAGAGGAAGAATCGTTGACATTAATAATAATAGGGTCGATTAAATCATCACAAATATTGTCAATTTTCCACATATTTGCCTCTACTTTGATAACATGCTCGATACAGTTTGTCCAATTTTCCTTACTAACATGACTTACAGCACTCTCAAACAATTTCACAACATCGTTTATTTTAAAAGTAGTATTTTTTTTTCCAACTTCCCCCTTTACCTCAGCCCATATTAATTCTATGGGATTAAGTTCACAATGATAAGGGGGAAGTCGAAGAACTGATATACCACGAGAAGAAGCCATTTCTTCTACAATGTAGGTTTTGTATTTATTCTTGTTCATTTTTGCAATTCTGTAAAGTTCTTTCCTTAGTGGATCTTTTGGAAACTTAATATTTTTCGAAATAAGCCACTCCAAAAGCTCTGCTTTACGCCAACGACTTGTGGGCAATGCTTCTCGTAACCGTGAATGGTAACTTGCGTTGTCCATAACAATAACAGCCCCTTTTGGAATCAGATCCAACATTTGAACAAACCATTCCTCGAAGACATCCCCAAAAGAACAAAAATATATAAAATAATTATTGTTACAGATTGGTTTGTTTTCTATTATGAATAAACTGTGTTGCCTTTCTTTATCAAACTAAAATTTATGTACCTCTATCACTTTTTTTCATTAAAATTAGTACATCCCGTTACCTCTGACCTAAATCGTATATTCTTTAGAATAGCTGCAACTCATTCGTTCAATACAAAATGTACCTTACGGTATACCCTCTTAAAATATATTTTGGTACGTCTATGAAATCTACTTAAATGAATGATTTATTACTCCTTGTCCTTTCTATATAGACTATATACACTCACTATGGCTAATTACTATTGATTCATTAAAGAAATGCTTACACACTATAATAAACTTAATTTATATATACACTACTTAATATCTACTAATTTATTTACACTCGGTATAATAATTGTCCTAATTTATCTTCAATACTATTTATATTCACTATCTGTTCACTCACTGTATACTGAACAACTCCTCGACTCACTCGGAAACCCGCGTATATATAGTCCCTCGAATCTCTAGAGCTTTCTTGGATTCACCGCCTTCTACGCTGTTCGAGAACAGTCTCGAACATTACCTGTTCAAGGACCTTCGCATTCATAGTTTGCGACAGGACCGGCTTCTGAATGACTGAGTTCGTAACATTATGTAACAATTAGATTGGGGAAAAGAGTGCCTATTTCTCAAACATTCTTACTTTTTATTCATTATTTTCAGACTATTAAAGGTTGAAGTTATGACAGCCCGTTCTCCTCGTGTCCAACTCAACTTCATCACCATTTTTCCTATGCAAGATTAATGACAGCTATTTTGCAAACTTGTTGAAATTAAAATTAAATAAAATATTTAAAAAATTCTTACCCACAACAGTCAAATATCCAACTTGACTTTTCATCGGGTCGGTATTGATTTGACACATGTACCATCCTTGGTCCGACTCTCTAAGTTCTTTGATATGTAAATGCCAGATGTTTTTTTCACTATTGGATACTCCGATTCGGTTATTTTTGGTTATAACGTGATTATGGATAGTGAGGATCGTTTGAGTGTCCACTTTCAACCAAGCTACCTAAAAAGAAAAAGAAAAAATATTTTTTTCTGATGTTCATCTCCCAATTATACGTATTCAAACCTAGTACATTTAGAATCACCCTCGTAATATGTTATAATGAGATTCCGTTTCGAATGAAGCAAAATATAAAGTAGGATTAAAATTATGTCACTCTTACATAACAAAACTGACAAGGGATGTTTATATACAGCGTGAGTTACAAATTAAATTAAGAAGTCATTATTTCTAAAACGTTTTTCTTTTCCATGCTGAATTAAATTCATGTTTATGGTTAGTTTGAAGAGAAAATATTTTTAAATAAGAGAGGATTTGTTAATAAAGTTTTTTTTCCACTTTTTTCTATGAGATA
>CAJUYH010010066.1:0-12820 GCA_910591685.1 Galerucella tenella
GGTTTTGGCAACTTTCCCGCTTAGTAAAAAATTTGAAAAAAATTTGGGAGTACTTAACTGAGGCCAGACAATCTTCTAATGGTGTTTAAAAAAAATTGTCAAATACCCTATTGTAATTTTAAGTGAGTGTTTTAATTTAAACTTTGTAAAGGCAAGTAGCCGGTAGGGATTGCATGCTGTGGCCTTACAACCCACTGTTTGCATTAGTAATAGATACTCTTTATTCCATAGAGTATTTTATTTCACCCTATTATTCATTTGGGTTTGATTAGAATAAAAGAACTTCACTACAGTCTACCGTCTTGGACAACAGTGCGTTTGTTCAAGGCATCGCTGCGCATGTTGGTAGAGCGTGGCTCCAAAGTGGGTTAATACATCAAATTACTCCAGTGTTAAATGGACAAAACTATAATAGTTATTTATGATACAAGTGCGTGAAGTTATACTTTTGCGCTTGAGTTGCGAAAATGCAAAGCACGAACGTAGCGAGTGCCTTTTTCGCAACGAGTGCGCAAAAGTACTTCACGCACAAGTTTCCTACAGAACTTTATCTACGACCATATGAAGAAAAAATAAAAAAAAGTGATCTGAAGGGGTTAGGAAACATAATATATTTTCCATAAACAAATATTATACACAACGAATTCTAATTTCAGGTGGTGTGCAATCCGAAGAAATGCATTCTTATCGAGGTTCTTCCATTTAAAATAAGGGTATTTAATATTTTAAATATAAAACAGAAAATATTTTTCACTATGTCTGACACTTCTGTCAAATTTATTGACAGCACAAAAGTTTATACAACAAAAGACGCAATTCAAGGCAACTCGATCATTACCTAGGTAAAAAAGAGTGTAAAAATGCACCCTATTTAAAAAGCATTGGTCATTTACGCACGTTTTTCAACGTATGTATAATGTATGATTACACACATTTTTTTTGTTCGTAAATGACTAATTTTAAAGGTGGTCGCAGATAAAATATTTTTAGACGTTTTAGTGTTATTTTTCTTATTCGGTCGTCCAACACTTTCGAGTAACCAAAAAAAACTCAACACCAAAAAGTTAATCTATTCCAAATATCGTGAATACAAATCACTCTCGCACCCATGCATGCGATGGGATGGTTCATGGTATAATTAAAGGGTATAACACACCACATAATCGCCATTAAAAATCCGAATACTTTCAGTTCCCAAACGAGTTAAGTACTCTCAACAACAAAAAAAGCTTCTCTCGATTGGCGAAAGTGTCCACGAGCAATACAATCAAAGTATAATTAGAAGACCAGTCAAGTTGCAAAAAAAAAGATTCTAAGCTTGTACGCATACAAAATTTGACCGTTTTTTGTCGTCGAAAAATGGAATTTAGCCGTGAACATTTTCAAGCAACAGCATTTTTTTTCGAAGAACACACTAACGTCCATGGTGGCGAGAATTAGCATCAACTGTGGACGATAAACCTTTCCTAAAATGGAAAACTAAACATAATAGTATATTACATAACGTGTGCGGAAAGTCACATTTTTCACATTAGTGTGAAAAATCACTTTCGCACGAGTAATGTACAGTATTTTTCCTACAATCACGTGATAATTTCACCAAATAATGTGTAATCAACATCTGACATATTAATACACAAAATGTTACAATTAAAGTAAACATAAATAATTTCAAAATTAACAATAACTATCAATAGTGACAAAAATTCAAGTAGTTTAACTATATAATAAAGGTAGGTTATTACAATTATTAATTGGTTGGATAATTATAGAAATTGATAGTGAAATTATTATTGTTCATCATACTTCATACATACTTATCATGAATACCTTTCAAGATGATTACATTTTCCTACTATCATAACAGGTGATTTGGATTAGTTGGTACAACATAGTGTATCTTCGTCCAAAGACAAATAAACAAAAAATCTATTTAAATTTCAAAATTGTTTCGCCAACTGTCTGCTAATTTTATTTTAGAGAATCGAGAACCAAATAAACGTGGCACAATAAGATGAAAGTGTGTGTGAGGTTAAAGTGCTCATATTATTTATTTTCATTAGAAATTGTTCCAGTATTCCAATCATTAGTTGATAATATAATAGAAAAAAAGCTACACCCAACCTCTCTTTGTGGTATCTGAAACCTACAATCGCCGGTAATTATAATGAAAACAATACGGCGAGTGACAAGACGTTGAATTTGAAATCACTCTCGTCTATTACTTTCACTGCCAATCAACCGAAATATTTACGCATTTTTATGTACAACAAGAGAAACGTATAATATTATTGCCTTTGTTCAGGACCGTAACATAACGTAACAGCACTCCTCCCTCTGGAAGACTTTTGGGTGAAGGTTTAGTTGTAGTATACTACATTTCAAAATATTTCGTTTTAACATTACACCAACAAGATTAATTCGAAAGAAAAACCCTCAGCAGGTTGTCGTTTATCATGCAACAGTAATGCCTAATAGTATGATGATTTTAAAACTGAAATGTTTGGCTGGTATGTAGCGGGTGGGGATAAGAATGGCTCTCGGCCATATCTCGGGAACCGTTTATAGTACAGCTTCGGGAAAAAATATTTATAACAAAAGTGACCTCGAGAAAAGCCTGGAAATTATTTACAGAGTTGTAGGTCCACCGCTAGAGGGCGTTTTTGACAGTAAAAATTTTAAAATGTAAAATTTTTCAAAATTTACTAAATGAAGGAGCATATTAAATGTTATAATCAGATTCCTCGACAAATTCTGCATATTTTTGATATGACAAAATTAAGTCTATATCTTCAAATGAGGGGTGGGAGAGAGTTGGATCCTTGTTACGAAAAAACGCCTGTAATTTTGGTTCTGCCTGACCGATTTTAATAAACTTTATGTTGTTTGAAAGAGCTTTTCTTGAACCATCGGAAATTTGTGAATATGAAGCAATCTGATGTATAACATGGATGCTAGAGGGCACTGTTTTATTTTTATTGTATATTGTGATTTCTCGTAACAATTTTAAATGAAGTAGGTCTTTGAAAAGTAGACTAAATTAGTATTAAAACACTGCAAACCGCAAGGCGATATCTCTTTCCTAACCTGAGATATAGTAAAGAACAGGTAATGGCGGCAGTTGATCTTCCAACGTCTAGCTACAAGGCTGGTGAAGTAAGTTGTGCTACATTTTTTCAATTATATAAGAATGTTTTATTTGTTTTCAAGCGATGTGCTAGTAAATCAAAATAAAATATCAATAAAAACCGATATTTGCCCAGCAACAACAAATACAGTTTAAAATATGAATTACGATTTAGGTCGCGTTGTATCAAACACCAAACACTCGGTTTAATGATAACTGATGTTTTTCGTTTGTCCAATGATAACTACTTATATGTTTCTCATTCTTATCATACCGAAAATATCATTAAATCAAAGTTAACTTGTGAAAACATGACTAATCTATTCGCCGTCTTTTTATGTCTAGTTTCAATAAAACACCAAATTATTTAATGAAATTATCTTATGCTGTGAGGATATATTTTTAACTAACAACATGATAATAACCTAGGTGAGGCGAAGTCAAGGAATGTAGCAATAAAAAAAATAATGGCCTGGCGAACAAAATTCGTAATAACATTACGAGAGTTGATGCATGTAAAGTCATTTTTCGTTTACTAACAACGAAGGCCTTCAATTTGTCTTATTGATATGATTATACTATTTTATATTGTACCCATATCACATGGTCCTACACCAAAGTTTGAAAGCTCATTATTTCGATACCAGGTTGGATTTTTGCAACTGGCTCTCACATATGATACAAGACATTGAAGCTGCTGTTTTCTCCATACGTCAGCGATTGATTTCATGCATTGAATATGATAGACGACATTTCGAACATCTAGGGCGGTACTAATTACGTACCCAGTTATTTATTAAAGGTTTCAATTGTTCGATTTATCACATTATTTCAAAATTCGTTATCATTGCTAGTAGCGACAGCATTACATTACGTAATCTAGTGGAAACCATAACGTTAGTATGATAACAGTTTGAATTACTGCAGACCAATGCAAGATCTTTTCATTCAGGCTAAATTTAATAATTTCTGTTAACGTGAACCAGTCTTCTAGACGTTGGAAAAACAAAACCCGCCATTTACCTGTTTCTTACGATATCTCAGGATAGAAAAGAGATATCGCCTTGCGGTTTGCAGTGTTTTATTAGTAATTTAGTCTACTTTTTAAAGACCTACTTGAATTTGTATGCTTTCATTTAAAATTGTTACGAGAAAACACAATATTTAAAAAAAATAAAACAGCGCCCTCTAGCATTTATGTTATTGATCAGACTGCTTCATATTTACAAATTTTGGATTGTTCAATATAAGCACTTTCAAACAACATCAAGTTAATTAAAATCGGTCAAGCAGAACCGGAATTACAGGCGTTTTTTCGTAACAAGGTTCCCACTCTCCCCCACCCCTCATTTGAAGAGATAGACTTAAACTTGTCCTATCAAAAATATGCAGAATTTGTCGAGGAATCTGATTATAATATTTAATTAGGTGAATTTTGAAAAATTTTGCATTTTAAAATTATAACTGTCAAATACGCCCTCTAGCGGTGGACCCACAACTCTGTAAATAATTTTCTCGAGGTTACTTTTGTTATAAAATTCTTTTCCCCGAAGATGTACTATAAACAGTTCCCGAGATATGGCCGAGAGCCATTTTTATTGGGACACCCGGTACATATGTATATTGAAAAATTATCAGCCTACTATAGAACTAAACAAAATTTCATGTCAACATATTTTCCTCTTAATTGGATACATTTATTACAGCGAACCTGCAACGTCTCTAGACCTTTCAAAAAAAATGTTTCTTCTTGCTCTGCAAACCAGACCTCCACAGCTTTTATTACCTTCTTGATGGAAGAAAATTTACGACCTTTTAAACTTTTTTTCAGTTGAGGAAAGAGATGATAGTCGGACGGAGCCAAATCTGGTGAAAAAGGGGGGTGTTCAAGTAATTCAAACCCCTAATCACGAATTTTTTGCATGACAACATGAGATTTGTGTGCAGGGGCGTTGTCCTGCAAAAACAAAACACCTTGGGATAGCTTTCCGCGTCTTTTCTCTTTCATATTTTCCCGTAGATTGGTCAGCAATGTCGAATAGTAATCTCTAATTTTTCTACCCTTATGCAAAAAATCAATCATGATTACTCCATAGCAATCCCAAAAAACTGAAGCAAGAACTTTTCCAGCAGATTTTTAGACACGAAACTTCTTAGGTCTTGGAGAGGATGAAGGACATTGATCACCAAAGATATTGAGCATATCTTCGTAAATCTGCTTACCTCTTAACCCTTTTAAATACAGGTACTTGATGATGGTTAGGTTAGGTTATGGCTCCAATTTTTCGATTTTCACAATTTTTGTGGACATCTTTTTTCTTTTAATTAATTGCGTAGCTCTGGTTTACTTTTTTGACGTCCAACTTCACACTGACACTTCTAATGAGTTATTGTTCGTTGCTATGGTAACGCAATATTTTGTTTATGCATGGCAGGCTAAGTAGATATCAATACATCCTCGTATGTATATTGGACGGACATTCACTGAGACCAAAATTGCCTACACCAGCTATTTGTATAGCCCAGATCCTTTTGTAAAATAATATTTAATTTCAGTATTTGAATTTCAACGATTACATATTTTATTATTAAATCCTTAAAGAGTCCTTAGAGTATAATCGTCTCGACATAATGTCTCGTAATGATTTCCCATCGAACGAACCAATTTAAAAGTCTTAAGTTTAATAAGCGTTTAGTTTTAAAAATAAAATTTCTCTTCAGTCAGTCAATGGTTCAACCTCGAACCTTGTTTAAGAAAAGGCGAGGCCACATATCGGCAGTAGTCAATACAAAAACCGCGAAAGGAAACGTCTTTGAGACTTTCTGAATAATATTTATAACCAGACATGAAATTTTAATTATAGTTGCGTAGCTTCTGGTCGGGTATTTAAAGGGACAAATAAGGTGGAACAGCGAGAGCAGAGAAGGCCAAAAGTAGTTGTATAAATCGAGGTTGCATATTTTGACAAAAAAAATATTTCCGTATTTCAAAACGTCGAAATTCCGATTTGATTTCGATACAAAATAGAGTAAGATCCCAGGGCCACCAGACGTCACGTATTTTCTGGCGAAGGAAATGTGGACGATTGAGTAGTGTTAGTATGTACTAAGAACACATGCCTACCTGCTACTTGCTTAGACGGCCAATTTTCAGGTATCAGGTAATCAAGGTACATAAAAACATTACTTACCTCACGTAAATTCTCCGAGATGAAATTTACATACATTTTAGGCAATATCCTTAAAAATAAGTCGCTAATACTCCCAGACACTTTCCGTCGGCCATATTGCTTTGCAGACGCTTTAAAGCTCCAAAAATAATTACTTAACTTCACTTAAATTCTGATGCTCCATTTTTATATATGTCCATCAGACAACTATTTTAAAACCTTTTACAAAAAGACAGACCGATCCAAGGGGCCAGTCATCCCCTAAACTCAATTTTAATGCCTCTGTGGGTAGGAGCGCGAGGGCGTTATAGAAAATACGTGACGTCTGGTGGCCCTGGGATCTTGGACTAAAATGGATAACTGATGCAATTTTGTGTGATGTATTTTTGTTTAGGTGCTTGAATTGATTGATTAGTTCGGTACTACCAGTCAGAGGTTTCGACCAGGTTCAACGCAATCTTTGCGTGCACATTGCACCTGGTTCCAACACCGGACTCCAGCTCCAGTTCCCATATCAGTTTTAAGGCAGGTTTGGACGAATCCAGTAGCTGGTGCCAGTCTCACTGGCGTGATAGAGCCCCACACTTTTTTGTGCCAGTCCAGCGCTGCCAGACAGTGCTGTCTCAAATGGAGAGCTTGTCTATTTTTGCTGCCTGTAGTCCTCACCCACGTCCCCCAAACTCCGAGCCAGTGTTGCAGAAACGTCTTAACACGTTGTGACAGTCATTGGCGCATTCTATAGAGTGAACAGCTACAGCGGTAAAATGAAATAGAAACGTTCAAGTTGGTTTAACTTTACCGAGAACATGTATGTTTATGGAATCTGCTACATACTTCGGGTATAAATTGTGAAATAGAAAGTTTGGAAACACGGTACATATAACTCAGGCTTCGATAAGACATTCCAGTAGGTATGACAATATTACTTCTAATTTTATTTTTACCGGTAATGCCTTTCTCATCACAGTGTCTTGATGCTGAATTGAGCTTTCTAACAGGGACAGTGACCTGTCAAAATTATGTGACGTAAGACGTAACGCCAACCTGCACTCAGAGAGATCTTCTCCTCTCAGTTGTTGTAGCAAAGACGAACCTCCCGTTTTAGTTCTATCGCTGATCCATTTTCTCATCCATATTCGTTTTTTCTTCAATATTTCGTCCTCCAACATATCAGTAAGCTCAGTAATAGCGCGGAAATTGTCTTGACACATTTTCTTTTGAACAGCCGGCTTTGCCCCACATTCAGTTTTGTAACGCACCTGATCACAAGCACACATTAACGACAAACTGGACTAGACTCATGTAAACGACCTGGGCCAGAGCTGGCAGTGTCCTAGCTGGCGTGCCAGTGAGACTGGCGCCAGCTACTGGATGCGTCTAAATCCGCCTTTAGATCCGTCAGTATACCACACCAACGTTCCTTCCTGACTGCTTGCTTTCAACCCATCACAGTTTTGCTGGATAATGTATGGTTGATTTTGGATTCAAGAAGCGAGTTTGTGCTAATTCTGTGAAACTGGAATCACCGTGAGTGTTGGTTCCTTCGTACTGATTCCCATTGTATTCCAGCTTGTATACAGTAAGGGTGGAGGATTGAGTATGGCTTCCATTGCCTTATTCTGGCTGCTTATCATCGCACTCGTTAAGGCCGTTTGAAATGGAGCAGAAAAATTTGCAATTTGCATGTTCTTACAAGGTCAGTATATTGCAAATGATGAATCTTGTATGCTGTTTGCCATTGCTGCCAACTCAACCAAGAGTAGAAAGAAAAAAGTAGACATTTATATAAAGAAATTAATCAAAACATAATATATAAATTATTTTATTATTATTTAAAATAGGTAGTTCGAGGGCAAATACAAAAATGGGCACAAAGCTAACATATACTTCAGTGGAGGAACACTCCAAAGCTGGTACACAGTAAGACCTTCATAATCACTCCAAAGCAGGTACACAGTAAGACCACAGTATACCAAAACAACCAGTAGTGCATCTCAGCTTCGCGCATCGCTTGTGCGCAATAATTTTATTTGGCTTTGAAACGGCCATTCGGGTTTAGATACGAGGTCCGTATTAACTAACAGTTCTACTTTTTGGACAGGGAAGGATTAGTATAATTCAAAGTTGTTAAATTTATGTTTCGAAGATCTTCATATGAAGATTGATTGACTCTTTTTAATTCAATTCAATTTTTAATTCAAACATAAAATTCCATTTTAATTGTAAAATAAATGTAATCATGTTGGATTTATGTAAATTAATTTCAAAATTTCAGTGTGTAATGACGTGTCTAAACATGTTGTGTTTGTTTATTTATAGAAGTAACTGGCATAACATTGTATACCTTTTTGTAGAGATCAATAAATGTCTTTCTTTCTCTATTATCTTTTTTGAAATTTCTATTTATGTGTAGTATTTCTATTTAAGTGTATAATATAATCGAACTCATATAAAAATTCATAATAAATAAAACAGGAAAACAGGGAAATCTAGAAAAACTTTTTTTTCATATACAAATATGATTTACTTTTACAGTTCTTTGCAGCACAAACCACACCTGCTTTAACTTTATTCATCTTATTTGATTACAGTCACTCAAAAAAAATTTAATTCACACCACGCCACTGTTTACGCGACTAAACCAAACTAAACTGTCTCTAAACCGAAGTAGAATATACGCCGTCCTTGCTGAACTTGAGAGGTTTCTAAACCGAAATGGCGAATTGCGCACAACCGATGCGGGAAGTTGAGATGCACTACTGGTTGTTTTGGTATACTGTGGTAAGAACTTCATAGGAGACACATGTGTAAAACGGGCCGAAGACTGAATATCAGTAGGAATACTGCCCCGGTAAAAGATCACCTGCATAAAATAGGGTTATATAACTGGGACCTCAGCGGCAGACTTTGTGGCATGGAGACCGAGACCGTAACCCATATCTTATCTGACTGTGAGGCACTGGACTCGAGGAGACAAACAATCTTCGGAGAAGCCAATGTGCCACCCGAAGTATATGGCACACATCCAATGGACCTATATCGTCTACTCGAAGGAACGGGGATAACTGGATGGGTGGACTAAATGTGGGAGTACAGTACAATAAGCCAATAGGCTGCAGTGCTCCCGGCATTAGAACGGCTTCTTAAACAAAACAAAACAAAAAAATTATTTAAAATGAAGATAGTGAAAATGATAAAAAGTCAGTCATTACAATCAGCAGATAGGTATAATTTGATTGTTATATGGTTGGTAACACAAAAGAAACTAGATTTCTACCTAGAAATGCGTGTAATAGTTCGTGTTGTTCTTATTGAAACACTATTTAATAGTCACTTCTATTTTATATACTTATGTGTACGAGTTACTCTACTCAGTCCCAAACGAACTCGTTGAAGTTCACTTACATTCGTTTATTTAAGGTTACTAATACTTTTGTATAATTTTTCACAGACATCTCTTTAAAAGTATCAATTAAGCTATTTTGTGAATGACCCAATACATAATACGAGTGGCACTACATGTGCCTTGCATGCAATAGAAATAGCACCAAACCGATAAAATTGCAGAGATTGATCAAAAATCTTGCATTGCATTGCATGTCGTATTGCTTTCAAACATACAAATACTATCTGCTCTCAAGCCACCAAATCCCTTGGATTTATAATCAGGAAGTGCAAATTGTTCTCTAATAGAGATGCATTGAAATAGTATATTAAAGTATAAGTGGATATTAAGGTCTTTAAAACACGCGCGATTTTTGGAGCACGACGGCGAAGCCGAAATAGAGCAAGTGTTTTAAAGACCAGTTATCCACGAATACTTTACGATATTTTTTTTTATTGGTGCACTTTGAAATTATAAATACCGGTCTTTAACTACTACAACAACAAGAAATGTACTACAACAACAAGAAATGGAAATCATAGATGGAAACGTCAACTAAATGTCAAATGGTTGAATTCGCGACGTATATGATGTACACCACCTTGCGTTGGCATGGAAATGAGAAAAACATAAACTAATTTGTATTTTGATAAAAGTTCAACCTTATTGAGTTCTGTGAATGTCAATAGTATTAATTTAAATACCATTTCCTAAGATTTGAAAAATGGAAATATTAATATTTCAAACAATACCAACGGCACTTACCATTTTAATTTATAAATTTGACATTGTTAAATATCGTTCGAATAAAAGTTTTGACGTTACAAACTACTCTTGTCAGATCAATAATAAAAAATTGACATTTAGACATGATTTAGACCATAGATTTAGACTTCGTTTCTCGAGTTGTTGATGTTGCCACGGTAACTTTAAAACACGCGCGTGCTAAAAAGTTCGATTTAAACACGCTGAGGCGTGCTTTCAATGGGTAAAATGGTTCACCAATAAAAAAACGCTATTTTTCGCTCTAGTACGGTCAAAACTTGTATACGCTTCTCTTGTGCGTATTACCTAAATCACATTAATTTGATAGAGACCGTTCAGAGGAGGTTCCTGAAATTTTTAGCTAGTAGGATCAATGGGACTTACCCCGAAAGGGGGATTGAACAATCGGTTCTGCTACATTGTTTTGGCATTGATTACTTGCAACTCAGAAGAATAAATAGTGGTCTCGCTTTTCTGTTTAAGTTGAATCATAAATTGACTCTCCAAATTTATTAAGTCAGGTGAATTTTCTCATTCCAAGATTTCACTCACGTCGTAATCTGACTTTTTACTGTGGCAATGCAAGGACTAACATTCTTTCTCATTATCCATTACACATGATATGCTCAAATTTTAATCAAATTGCAAATGACTGCGACCTTCACTTCAATTCACTAATGCACATTATTGATAAATCTAATCAGTTTTTATTATTTTTTTACAGTTAGGTTAGGTTTTTAATTAATGGTTACATACAATAATTACATTATTTGTATTATTTTTGTTATGTTATAGATAAATCACCATTCAGTTATGTTATCAGTTTTTTATAGTTTTCTCTATTTTGTATTACTTTTAATAATTCGTATATTATATACATATATACTATATGATTGTTAATATTATATTGCTACTTTCTAATATTGTTCTGTAAATGGATTTTCTGTTGGACCATAAATTAATATTATTATTATTATCATGCATATATATATATATACATGCCAACAGAATAAAGCTTTATAGGTGATGTGATAATTAGTCACGAATACTTTTACCTTCAATTTTCAGTATAATTTTTGACAAATATCCTAATTTGTGGAGGGCATTTTTACTTTCTAGCACCTTATGTCGAAATATCGTATTTTTTCAAGGATAGTTAAATTTTTTGAAGTCGTCTCTTTCTAATACGTGTACACTTTTTTTACATACAACTGTGCAACACATATTATTGGTGTCAAATTATTATTTATAACTAATTGTACAATAAGCGCCTCTACTATAATAAGTCGTACATTCGTTACGGTATATTTCCTTGTAACCCACTTGTTCAGTTCCTAATGCGGCTTTTCCAGTTTTAGTTTGGCGTTTAGACCAAAACCAAACGATCGAGCGGGGTTTGTGGAACGCACCTCCTTCATATTTAACTACGTTGTCGCTAGCCTAATTATCAATATACAGGGTATAATATTGTTTAACATAATTATTAGAAATCTGTTATACGGAAGTTTCAGTTACACGTCCGAAAAAACCTAAGTTAGGTCTGATATTTTATTGTATACCACCTGAAATTAAAGAAATCACAAGCAGCAGTGGAACATTCATGAATAACCATTATAGTGGTTTCTATTCTCAACACATTTCTAAAAAAGGAGGTTCTGAAAATCCTTATTGAACTTCTTTGTCAAAATCAAATAGGGAATGTATGGTGATTGAAGTATTGTCAGATTAAAAACCAAAACAAGAAAGGGGATGAGGACCGTATTAGTGGAGCTCCAAGGAAGAGCTATTGTAATTTCATTGGTATCAGACCTTGGAGTTCGGAGATACAGGGTGTTTTCAAATAGCACTTACAACGTTTGCATGTAGATACCTCTCGTAAAATTTGATTTGATAGGGATTGAGGGGTCCAGTCTAATTACTTCTCGAAATACGGGGTGTTAAAGTTATGAAAATTTAAATGTTTTAATTTGATAACTTTAAAATGGATGGATGAATTGATTTGAAATTTGGCAGGTTGTTTTTAAATGTAGAAGGGCATATTTTGATGCAAAATATTTTTCAATTTTTGATCCAGTGGTGTAGATTTGGAAGAATATGTTACCTTTCCCCACCCATTTCACACGCCAGTGGCATTTGAAGCAATTTTTATTCAATTTTGTATTCCTTAATGGTTTTCACGTGAAAAACGAATAACCTTTACTTATCAAAAAATTTGTAGTTTTCAAGATATTTAATGATTTCATGAAGTCTGCAAGATCAGTTTTTAATAATTAGTTTAAAAAAAAATTTTCTTGTATTTTTTTCAATAACTACCAAGTACTTATGGTTGGAATATGTAACAGTAACTAATTTATGAAGCAGCAATGTATCTAA
>CAJUYH010010067.1:0-12819 GCA_910591685.1 Galerucella tenella
ATGTACTATGGATATGTGTAAATTGCAAATGGAGCACAGTGCTTCAAATACTGTCCTGCCCTTTTTTAAATACGACTATACGAACAGGAACAAAAACGGTTTTACCCAAACAACTCCAAAAACTTACATGTTATGCCAACATATCTCTTTACTGTAGTAAATCATTTGTCAATTTATTCTTACAAAACATAAATACCACTATTAATTAGAAAATTAAAAGCAGTTACTAGAAAAATACTATTCTGACGTGTCCGCACCTTGTGAGCGAATCATGGGAAATGCAGGAAGCTTTCATTATCACACTTTCATTAGCCCCTACGGCGATATGCAACAAAAAATACGAGCAGAAAAAAAAAACAAAAAGTGTATAATTTCCAAACGGTTTCATAATAACCACAGCTACATTTTACGTAATTGATAGCTCCATTAAATTGCATGTATTTCTGGTACAGGTTTTGTATCGGTAGAATTACGTGCAAAAAATTAACATTTCATTTGTAAGTTCTTTGAATTAAAAAAATAGACTAGTAGAAACCCGTAGACTTCCAAGAACTGTACTGAAAGGATGGTTGTGGATACAAAATTTCCCAATAAATTTGAAATTTTATCGTTGAATTGGTATAGTGTAACTAATGTTAATGTGATGACCTTGAATTATATTACAAATTTTATGCAGGTTCATTTTAATCCACTATATTAATTTGAATTACATTTGAAAAGCATTATTTCACAATATTCGAATTTATAAAACAATTTTATGCACGCCATTGGGCGGCTTTTTCCTTCAAAGGGATTAAAAATATGGGTCATCACATTAACAATAGTTACACTATAGCAACACTAATACCCAATTTCACCAAACATTTCCTAAAGTTAGGTAATACCTAAATCAGATTTTGGGATTGCTAAGTGAAATTTTCGTTTTACTACGCGCTAAGAATGACTGAGAGTTACAATATTGGGTATTTTCTATCATGTTTAGGCGTTTCTTAGCGCATGGTGAAACGTAAATTCTATTTTGTCATTCCAAAATCTGATTTAGGTTAGATATTACCTAACTTTAGGAACTGGTTGGTGAAATCGCACATATGTATTGCAATAAGGTGATTGTTTGGCGAAATCATTGTATTATATTATACAGTAATTCAGGTACAAGAATTAATCTACTACTTCAATAATGAGATCCATTTAATAGTATATTCTTCAACAAGTGCAGAATGATGGCTATTATTCACGCGGATGAAGTTTCCAAAACGAGGGAGCGCAGCGAGTGAGTTTTGGAATCATCCAAGTGAATTCTACACAAGTAAAAGACTATACTTTCTCCACGACTAAAAAGAAAAAACTTCCAGTGAGGATCGAACCTCGATCGTCCGCGCCATAGTCAACCACCACTAGGCTATAGAGCATATTTATAAAAATGTAAAGAGTAAATACATAAACGTAACTCATATTTTTAATCGGAACTCTTACATTTATAAATGAAATTAATTCCGGGAGGCGTACATATTCACTATCGCTACAGTTGTCCATTTTTTTCTCTTATAATATGTAAAATTATGATTTTATAATTATTTTGACGTTTCAAACGACGCGCTGTCAGAAGCGATTTGCGTACTTAGGTATTTGAAGTTTTAAAGAGACGATAATAGAATGTGATTGGCTAACGAGAGTGAATTCTTTTTATTATTCACTGGTGTGAAGAATTTATATCATTATGCAGCTAAATATGGAAAAATAATTTGTGCATTATTATTTAGTCGTGGAGAAAAATAGTTATTTATGTACCAACGATGAAAAACTTTTTTATAGTCGAAGCGTAGCCAAGACTTGCAATCATACGACATAATATTCGTCGAGGAATTGGGAAACTTTGTGAATCACAAAAGTCTAGATACAAGCAGGATACTATAAAATACCTTCGTCAAAGGAATAACTCGTCTTGACAGTTTAAAAAACGATTAGAGAATAGTTAGAGGCAAAACCAATACTTTATGTCGTCGAAGAAAACCAACTAAAATGGTTTGGCCACATCTTTCGGATGAACCGGAAAAGACAAGTGTAACGAATATGGAAGGCACAATGGATGTAGACCCTCTTTGTCATCCGAATACTTTCTCGACATTCACTCCTGTATTTGCCAAAATACAAGTGGAGAATATATGCGTGTTAAATAAAAAAGAAGGAAAGAGTAGTCTTGACGTCTTGTTAGACAACTACAGTAAAATTGAGGATTTCCTCACATAATTTAAAAAAATTTACATATATTTTCAAGATAATTAGAATGGAAATTTTAATAATATTTTTTTTACTTTTTCAATTTAGTTTAAGTTGAACTTGGCAATTGTTTGCTGATTAATTGTGGTAAAAGGTTTTAATTTTTATTAATAAGCTATTTATAGTTATTCTGTTTACGACAACTAACCCTTTTACAAAAATACAAGGTCATCAAGCCCAACCATATCTTCAATAACCAAAAATTTCTCAATAATCACAAAGACAATAGTTTAAGTTCAATGGAACTTCAAAATAATCATTTGGAAATACTATTATAATAGCTGTACGAACAGATATGATGACTTTATATGCTGTTAAGCATGTTATGGTTTGTAAATATTTAATAAATGAACAAATTACAGTTGCCGGATTGACTGGCTAGACAGTTTAGTCTTACGACGTGCGATGTATGATATAGGTATAAGGTAAGAGTGAAAGTTAACAACACGAAACAACCATCGAGTGTAAGCACAATAAACATTTGTAGTAATTCAGCTCCCGATTCACCAGTGTTCGTTTAATTATGTTGCAAATAATTAGTATGATTTTCATTAACCTCTGATGTAATATACTGACCGAGTTAACTTCAATTTTCTTATGAAATACTTAATAGTGTTTAGGTTCAGACAGTTCAAAATTATTACCACGCCTTGAATACTTAACATTATTGTAAAATATGTATTGATGTATTGAATGTTTTAATTTTTTGATTTAATTTTCAACTAGGTAATTATTTTAACATAAACTTTAGGATTGGCTTATCGTTAAATCATAAGTATATGTATAGTTGACGCAATTCTTTTAGTGCGAACTTAAAGTTGCCGGCTTTTTGTTTGACTGTAATACGATACGATACCGTCATAGTCCATCAATATATTAATTTATAAGGTTTATTTGACGATACATTAATTTAATATTATAATAGGCGTGACGATAGATTTTGAAATACTCTTCCGTCATGTGGGTGCACATTCACTATTTACGAAAAAACCTTTATTTCGGTAATAAACTTAAGTTTAACGAAGTTTGAAGCCATTTTACTGATATTCTTTAAATAGTGCGCGAAAACAGCTCGCAGGTGTCATATGGCGTCGGCTCTGACGTCACGCCTAGGTAAACATTTCATTGTGTCTATGCGTAGCGAAGAAAGTAAACAAATCATTTAAAAAATTCGTGTCATAAAAATGAATTCCAAAGTTTATAAGTGGTGTGCAGTACCGCAGTGTAAAAACACATCAATAAGAACACCCAAAAGTGTTTGTACATGTTCCAAACAAGAAAATGATAGATAAGAGATAAATGGTTGAAGCTCGCAAGGCGAAACCCGAACGACGTAGTCACGAATTGGCCACTTTATTTCTGTGAAGACCACTTGTGAGTATGTTATCCTATTACCTATATCTATATTTCTCAAACTTAAAACGTTTGTTTGATGTGAAATAGTTGAAATATTGAGGCTATGAAATATCTAATTTATTGAGGTTATGTTTGTTTTGGTCTTGTCTATAATTATTATTATCAATTTCAATGGTTTACTTTTCTTTTTGCAGTTGCCAGATGATATGGAAAATTATATGCAGTATCATGTGATGGGGTCAGTATCACAAGTACGTATGAAACCAGGATGTATGCCCCATAAATTTATATGCCAACCTATGAAAGTTAAATAAACTCGCATGAGCTTAAAACTAGTTTGATTATATCTAAGTTGGTTGTATCTAGGGTGAAGATAAATACAAAATTCACTTACAAGGAAGTTGTCACGTTTCTAAACTCAGACGAGCAAAATTCTTGATTTGTTGCGAGGAAATCGCCCAACATCATTATATAAATCCTGGGCAAATTTGAGCTATTTGCCTTAACAAAGCTTGGTTTCATTGTTATAGTACAGTGGAGACGATAAATCACACGTAAAATAATAAAAAATCAATCCAAATGCGTAATCAGTAGTATTCACAACAACAAAACACAGAAAATGAGTGTATTGAGTATTGACTGACAGCGGTGTTTACCTAAGCGTGACGTCATGCACTGTGATTGGTGTTTCAGTCAAAATGGCCGATTGCAGTATTTTTATGTTTTATTTTATTGAAAATTTTTTGACAATTCCAAAAACCAATCAAATTTCCTCATTTTATATCATATGAACAATCTCAGCCAATCATGTCAACATTACACTGAAAACAGACCATGGGCAATTTTCACACGTTGCTATGGATACATATTGATTTATTTCGATTTTGAAGTTTCGAATATTTAATATTTCGAAATGTCACGATTTGGTTGTAATACTGAAACAAAAAATTTTCTATCCGAATAACCCTCGGACATTGATAAATGCTCAAAAATTTTATGACAACTTTCTCAAGCTTGTTGCTTATAGGCAACAGACCTCCGCCTGCGGCGTCGGTCTGTTTCCAAGCAACAAGCTTTCGAAATCTGTCATAACATTTTTTCGAACAATTATCAATGTCCTTGGGTTATTACTACTGATAATTTTTTACTGAATATAGTAACCAATCAAATTACTTAATTTCAAGTCATGTGTCAAATTTCATCCAATCACCTCTGTATTACAGCGATAATACCCTACATGTGGTGTTTTCAGTTTGGTATTTACTTTTTATTAAAAATTAATTAAACGTCAGACTGACAACTGGATTAAAAATGTCGCGAAGATTTGGTATTGCATCTAAGGATTCAATTAATTTACCAATTGTACTTTTCACAACTGTAGTTTTAAATATAAAATGAATTATATTTGATTAAAACTAATAAAGTTTGTATTGAAAAGTATTAAGCGTCAGATTGACAATCAATTTTTTGATATCTACAAAGTAAAAAATTATCTTATCGAATACTCCTCGGGTCTTGATAAATACTCAAAATGTTGTCGTAGAGAATCCTTCAAGCGTGTTGCTCAAAGATAATAGCCCTCGGCCTGCGGCCTTGGGCTATTATCCAGCAACACGCTTTCAGCATTCTCTATGACAAAATTATCTCGGTATTATCAAGACCCTAGGGGTATTACTACTGAAAATTTTTTACTGAATATAGTAACCAATCAAATTACTTAATCTCAAGTCATGTGTCAAATTTCATCCAATCACCGCTGTATTACAGCGATAATACCCTACATGTGGTGTTTTCAGTTTGGTGTTTATTTTTTATTAAAAATTAATTAAACGTCAAACTGACAACTGGATTAAAAATGTCGCGAAGATTTGGTATTGCATCTAACGATTCAATTAATTTACCAATTGTACCTTTCACAACTGTAGTTTTAAATAAAAATGAATAATATTTGATTACAACTAATAAAGTTTGTATTGAAAAGTATTAAGCGTCAGATTGACAATCAATTTTTTGATATCTACAAAGTAAAAAATTATCTTATCGAATACTCCTCGGGTCTTGATAAATACTCAAAATTTTGTCGTAGAGAATCCTTCAAACGTGTTGCTCAAAGATAATAGCCCTCGGCCTGCGGCCTTGGGCTATTATCAAGCAACACACTTTCAGCATTCTCTATGACAAAATTATCTCGGTATTATCAAGACCCTAGGGGTATTACTACTGAAAATGTTAATAATCTGAATTTTTTTAAATAAAACTAAAGCAGTGTTTTGAATTTTTTTGATATGAACTTTCCCCTAAAACAATTATATCGACGATTTTTTGATACTGTCGTCATGCCTATTTCAACTAATAATGGTTGAAATGTTCTTAATAATTTTTAATTATAAAATAAATGTATTGACAATATAACGATTTTTTTTAACCCTCAATTATGGAGCGCTATCCTACTTTTCAAGATACTTAGCGTTAATGTATAGAGCAAAATACATTTTTTAATAAATCTTTACTTGAACGACGACTCGGGCTTTCTTTTCATGTAGGTATTTATGGTTTCTTTCTTTCAATCTAAAATTGTTCTTTCCTCTGCTATTTATAACTCGAATATAAAACATTTTGATTTAAACAATATTAACCTATTTTCATGTTTGAAAACATCTTGAACATAATACCAGACGATTAACACTACCTTATATTTTATCGTTTTATTAAGAAGAAATAGAAATATAAATTTCAAATATTTCATTATTTTTCACATCTTTGACTGAACTATAACTATCTTTCAAGAGAGGGTTATTTTACGATAGTAGCCGATGTTGACGCTTTAGTCGGTAGTCTCATCAAGAAAGAGTGTAGTGTTTTTCTGAGGTTAAGTAAACATATTTATAAGCAGTTATATTTTTATTTAAAAATTAAATATTAACCATGTGGCGTCCTTGGGAAATATCGAGTTCAGTCAAAAATATTGTGTATAACAAAGACGAAAGTTTAAGTAATGGTGATGAAAGTGATAATTTTAGTTAAAGTGTTAGGAGTAAAAACAGAATTCGACGACATTTAAATTTGGAAACACAGAAAATATGTTTCAATCTGCTTAAGAATCTACGAGAAAAGTTTGGATTCGATGAAGAAACGGAATTAATGCAAGCAGTATCTGATTTAACAGAAGCTCCCCTGTCAACTATACGTAAAATAGCTAAGAATGGGCCTTATGAACGCAAGAGGCCATGTGATAAGGTATTGGTCAAGCCTTTAGATGTGTCTCTGATCAAATTATTAAAATCCACTATATATGACTGTTACAAAAGTAATAAGTTAGTAAGTTACCCACGGTTGAAATAATAAGAAATAAATTGATAAATGCCGCCCATAACGTAAATTGCTGTAAGAAAACTATTGAAAACTGGATTAAAAAATTGGAATTCAAATTGAAAATGATTAATAAACGTCAAACAGTCATGGAAAGCAGAAACCAAGTTTAACGTAGTAATGACAAACAGGAGTTAGACACAACATTTATTTTTATATGATTGTTTTATTCATTGTCATAATAGTATATTAAAGTATAAGTGGATATTAAGGTCTTTAAAACACGCGCGTTTTTGCGAGCACGAGGGCGAAGCCGGAGTGCTCGAAATAGAGCAAGTGTTTTAAAGACCAGTTATCCACGAATACTTCACGCTATTTTTTTATTGGTGCCCTTCGAAATTAAAAATACTGGTCTATAACTACTACAACAAGAAATGGAAATCATAGATGGAAATAAGAACTAAATGTCAAATGGTTGAATTCGTGATGTATATGATGTATACCTTGTGTTGTCATGGAAATGAGAAAAACATAAACTAATTTGTATTTTGATAGGAGTTCAACCTTATTGATTTCTGTGAATGTCAATAGTATTAATTTAAATACCATTTCCTAAGATTTGAAAAATCGAAATATTTTGAGACAATGGTTAGGAGCAGAGAGAGCAGTAGGAGGTCTATACAGCGCCATCAGAGACAAGAAGTAGTGGCCACTTGTGATCGCAAACTTATATATTAATAGATACGCTAAAGGAGAAGATATAGAGCATATTAATACCTACAATGTTTTTAGATAAATTTGACTTATATTTTTCAACTTTATCCATACCCTTGTAACCGTAGTACCAGGTTTTTTTAATTATATAAGAAGGTCTAATATTGTATTCTAATGCTTTCCAGTTTCTGTCTATTGCATCAATGGATTTATCAAATTATTGAAGCATAGCTTCTTCTTCATACGTGTAAGACACTTATTTTATTGAAGCGACTTTCCAACTGGATTGATCTTAACAACAACCTATCCGAAAGTGAAAAAGGATTTGTTTGCGGGCACTTTCTTTCGCTGCTCTTGAGCTTATGAGTAAATACCCCGTGTATTTATCAATATTTTATTGGTGATGAAATATAAAGTGATTACATAAATAACGTGATAGATTGTACTATTTTTTTGATTAAGATTGACAGTCACAGTTTTTTTTAAATAAAAAAATTCGCCCTCTACGAAAAAACAATATTATATATAGTAGTTTACCTAACAAGTGCGGAAAGTGATACTTTTCCGCACGCCATTGCAGATGGCCGAACGACGCTTTAGCGAGTTCGGCCAGCAATCGCGTGCGGAAAAGTCACTTTACGCACGTGTTAGGTACACTATTTTTTCTACTAGCATGCGAAAAATAACCCAAAAGTTAACATAAAGATACATTTCTTATTAAATGCATATCAACAAATTAATTATTATTATTTGACATTCATTTGATGAGGCTTATACCAGGGCCATTAAAAAATGATTGAAAAATAAGTTGTTTTTTTATTGAAAATTATAGCAAAATTATAATAAATTTCTTAATTTTTCAGTCATTTGGTAAACTTGGATATACAAAATACATATTTTGAATATTCAAATGTCAGTATATTCCTCAAATGTCAATAAATTTACTTTCCGCACTAGTGCGGAAAAGTGACTCTTTCCGCACGCTTTTTAGTGCGGAAAAGATTCACTTTCCGCACGTTAGTAGAAAAAATCATTAACATACTCCCCCCTTTGAAATATTAAAATTTCAAATATTCAATAACTATTTTTGTCTGTCAGTCTATAGGAAGAAAAGACACCTTCACTACAGCTCGTTTCACTATTCCAGTCTTTGTTTTTACACTGACTGCACGTATAATTCCGTCCTTGCCGGGGTGAACTTCCAATATACGTCCTAACGACCACTGCATAGACGGTACGTTGTTTTCGTGAAGAAGTACTAAGGCTCCTAACTTAACCTCGTGTTTCTGATTGACTTGCCATTTTGTGCGCTGCTGCAGGTGATGCAAATATTCTTTGGCCCAACGAGACCAAAAATGTTGGCCCATTTTTTGGAGATGCTGGTACCGCTTGATACGATTGATTGGTGTGTTCGTTAGATCTCGTTCCGGTAGTGCCGTAAGTGGATGTCCTATTAAGAAGTGGGCTGGTGTGATAGCTTCTAGGTCGTTCGGATCCGTAGACAGCGGAAATAAAGGTCGGGAATTCATAATCGCCTCGATTTGAGTTATTAGAGTGTAAAATTCTTCATAATTTAAATGAATGTTGCTTAAAATTCGTTTAAGATGGTGTTTGCATGATTTAACTGCTGATTCATGTAAGCCTCCAAAGTGCGGAGACCTTGAAGGTATGAAATGCCATTGAATGTTTGATTGTAAAAAGTAATTTTTCATTTTTGAACAATCGAGGAGATTTTGGAAGTTTTTAAGTGTATTATTCGCACCAACAAAATTTGAAGCATTATCGGATATGATATCTGTGCAAATACCCCTTCGAGAGAAAAATCTTTTTAATAAACTTAAAAAACCGTCGCTAGTTAGATCGCATATGAGTTCGAGATGAACTGCCTTCGTGGCAAGACATACAAATATGCAAATATAACCTTTGATTATTTTCGTTGTACGAGTTTTACCATCCTTTAGGTCGAATGGACCAGCGTAGTCAAGCGAAACCGATAAAAATGGCCTAGCAGGAGTAACTCGTAATTTTGGTAAATTGCCCATTTTAGGCTCGACAGTAGTTGGATTTGCTCTAAAGCACGTGACGCATTTTTGTATGCAAGACTTCACGCATTGGCGACCATTTATTGGCCAGTATTTTTGCCTCACATGCGAGAGAGTAGTTTGAATGCCAGCATGTAGCGTTCGTATGTGTTCATGATGGATGACAAGTTGAGTAAATGTGTGTTTTTTGGGGAGAACAATGGGATGTTTTACATCATATGGAAGATCGGAATTAGTTAGCCTACCTCCTACTCTTATTACGCCTTTTTTATCAAGAAATGGGTCTAACAGTTTCAACTTACTCCTTGAAGAAATGCATTTATTATTTTTTAAGCTTTGCAGCTCATCCTCGAAAGATTCTAGTTGTACTAATTTAATTAACTTCATAGTAGCGATTTGTGTCTCTTCGAGATGTAAATTTCCAGTAAAATTTTGATTTGACTGATTATTCCTTGTATTGTTTATGAATCTCAAGCAATAAGTGAATACATTAATGAGCCTAGTCAACGAAGAAAATTTATTAAATATATCGAATTTTGGATTTACAGCGGTTGCAAGTGATATAGTTTTTGACTCGGGAATAACTGTCGTTGATTTCCAACAATGATTTTGCAAAGGCCATTGATCATGATGAAGATTAAGAAATGGAGGGCCATGCCACCACAGTTTGCAATGAGATAAGTCTGCTAACTTAGCGCCTCGTGATATAATATCAGCAGGATTGATTTCCGAAGCAATGTGATTCCAATCCTTCGTTTTTGACAAACGCTGAATTTCTGAGACTCGATTAGAAACGAATACTTCCCAATTCCGAGGTTCCGCATTTATCCAAGATAGTACGATTGTAGAATCTGACCATAGAAATATCTGATCAATATTTATGGGCGTACATGAACTGCGGACCAAAAACCATAAATGATTTTCAAAATTTGTCATGTGTTTTTAATGACCCATGAATTGCGGACCAAGTCGAAAGAGAAGGGCTGCATCCTTGTTTTCTATGATAGATTTGAGTGTGTAGTAGTTTGATGTACGTATTTGTGAGGAAGGCTGCATCCTCATTTTCCGTAATAGATTTGAGTGTATAGCAATTTGATGTACGTATTTGTGAGGAAGGCTTAGTCCGCAATTCATGGTTTTTAAAAGAGGGGTCTTCTTGGTTTGGTCCGCAGTTCGAGTACGGAATTATTAAAATCAGGTAATCGGTCCGCAATTCGAGGCCGCCGATATTTATAGTGAGAGCATCCAGACATTTAGATAGTAACTTAGCCAGTAGAAGAGCACCACAAAGTTCCAATCGAGGAATTGAAAGTGTTTTTAATGGAGCGACACGTGACTTAGCACATAATAAATGAGTTTTAATATGATTATTGCTATCTATGGAACGCAAGTAAATGCAACATGCGTATGCTACTTCGCTGGCGTCCGCAAATCCATGAATTTGAATATATTTGGCCGATTTAACTACAGCTTGTCGAGGAATGTGAATTGAACCTATATGAGAAATTTCGTAATACAGTTTTAACCAATCGGAATGTAGATGACTAGGTAAAGTTTCGTCCCAATCGATTTGAAGTTGCCAAAGCTGCTGAATAATGATTTTTGCTCTAATCAATATAGGCCCGAGTAAACCCAACGGATCAAAAAGTTTGGCAATGAATGATAGAATCGTGCGCTTAGTGGGCTTAAAATTATTAGAAATGAGATTAGTATTGTATTCAAAAATATCTAATGATGGTATCCAACAAATACCAAGTGTCTTGGTGGTCGAGTCGTCAGATATTATAAAAGGTGTATTGATATTTACATTCAGTTTTAAATCCTGAAGTATGAGTGAATCGTTTGATTGGAATTTTCTAAGTTCCAATCCATATCGGTTTAATATATTGCATATATTTTTTCTTATATTGATAAGCACAGCTGGGTCAGTAGCACCTGTTAAAAGGTCATCTACGTAGAAATCGGATGCAATTATTCTGCTTTCTTCAAAGAATACCTTAGAGTTTTCTATCGCTATCTGTTTTAAACAACGTGTGGCGAGAAATGACGCTGGAGCTGTTCCATAAGTCACTGTGTTTAACTGAAAATGTTTTATTTGTTCGTCTGTAGATGACCTCCAAACAATCCGTTGTAAATTTCGTTGGTTCTCATCAATTAATATTTGGCGATAAAATTTGCTCAAATCAGCAATCAACACTACGTCATGTTGCCGGAATCGAGTCAAAATCGAAAATAAATCTGTTTGCACTGTTGGACCTACCTTTAAAATGTCATTTAACGATAAATTAGATGAGCTTTTGCAGGATGCGTCAAAAACAACTCTAACCTTAGTAGTTGTGCTATCTGGTTTTTCCACACTATGGTGTGGTATATAATATACTGGAGTGTTTGATACGGAGTCACGTGAAATCTCAGACATATGTCCAAGATCTTGATACTCTTTCATAAAAGAAGTGTACGAGATTTTTAATTCGGGATTATTTCTCAAACGACGTTCTAGTGAATAAAATCTAATTAGTGCCGTTTGTTCAGACATGCCCAAGTTGACATAATTTTCCTTTAATGGAAGCTGTACAATAAAACGACCTGATTCATCCCTACGAGTTGTTTGGCTGAAAAGATTTTCACATTCTAGTTCTTCCTTGGTCATGAAGGTTTGTGGAGTTGACATTATTTCTTCTGTCGACCAGAATCTTTCTAAATTTACATCCGAAAATAAACAATTTGTCATCATCGCGGTTTGAAACCTTGCCCTTTGATTAGCTGATAAATTTCCAGATATGATCCAGCCAAGCAAAGTTTTTTGTAAGATAGGTAAATGCTTGCCCAATTTAATTTGCCCAATACACAAAAGTTCAAAAAATATTTCACAACCAAGTAACATATCCACATTGGATGAAACATTGAAAAAGTTTTCTGCTAAATTTAATTCAGAAGGTATTTCTAGATTCGAAATATCAAATGTATCTTGAGGAATACGACTAGTAATTGCGGGTAACACAAGAAAATTCAGTTCAGTTTTAAAGTTTGTATGTTGAGACGATATGGATATTCGTGCGCGTTCAGTTATATTTGTGCTAGTTTGATTTATTCCTGCTACCGGAATGCTTACAGTATTTGT